>JADBHU010000462.1:0-36084 GCA_017140155.1 Fusarium devonianum | reverse complement strand
AAAGAAACCAAATAGGGATGGGGGGGGAAGGGAACCTCTGAAGAGAATCTACCAGCAAAGTCTGGATTCAACCTTGAAAGCCATTTTTGCAGTGACCAAAACTTTGTCCAAGAAGAGTCAAGTCGAGTGTTCTCAGTCAACGGACGAATGCCTCATCGCCACAGGATATTGCGTGGAAAAGTGGGACTAACGATGGCGGCATCACGTTTCCCCTCTCTAAGATGTCCTCACCTCGATAAAGACACGACTTGTCAATCTCATACAAGACTGTGAAGATCCTGGCAATCGATTCATCGTTGAGCTCTTCAAGACGTCAAGAATTCTTGCGGGCTTGTTCCGGTCCAGAACCGCAAAAGGTGTTTTGCAAGACACAGACGCCAGTCCAAGCGATCGAAGGGAGGTTTAGACAGACTCGCCGCAGAGAGGGGAACAGATCGAACCGAGTCAAGAGACCTGGATCTTTCATACCTGGCTTGTCAAAGCCCAACCTGTCGGTCTTTGATTAATCACCATGGCGATTGCGGTTAGTTCTTGTCCAAAAGGATTCTGAGACCTGGGGGGTGCGGCGAATCGAGCTGCCCTTGCTTGAAGGTGATGGCGATGGTATGAACCAGAGCTAACAAGATCTCACAGGCAGTCGGTCAGATCTGCTCAACGGCGTCCATCAAGGGGAATCTGGAACAGTGTGTGAGACTTGTGCGAGCCGCGGCGCGCGGAGGAGCCAAGGTGAGTGCATGTCATGATTGATCTCTGACTTGTCGTTGGGTTGTTGAGGCTTTGAGGTGTTGAAGGGAGTAAACCCCCTCCGCCCGCTCTGGGGTCTGGGACAAGTGTCAGCCACACCCAGCTTGACTTGTTCCCCATTCTTAGGCTTGCAAGCCATGGACACCCGGAGGGGGAGGTATCAGATCTCACAATCTCTCGTCCCAAGGGAAAGGGGTCTCTTGGTTTTGGGTCTCGACGCAGATCATTGGGCTGTGAGACATGCGCAAGGGCCGATGCCTTGAGACATGCTACATCCTACTCCCGACTCCATTCACCGTTTCTCCCATGTCTCATACATCTCCAGAAACGGCGATACACAGCTCTCTGCGTCTCGAGGTGTGGCTCACACAGTATACTTACATTGTCGTTGCTAGGTGCTCTTCCTTCCTGAGGCGTCCGACTACATTGCGCAGGATGGCCAGACGTCTCTGCAGCTCGCAGAGCCGCAGTCCACGTCGTCCTTTGTGAAGGGCCTTCAGCAGGCAGCCTGCGAGCATCACGTCGCCGTCCACGTTGGCATCCACCATCGGGGCGACGCCGAGGTCGAGGGCCAAGGTCAGTCGGCGGCGGCGCGCAAGGTGGTCAACCGCGCGCTGTACATCACCGAGCAGGGCACCATCGACGATGCGGCGACCTACGACAAGCTCCACGTCTTTGACTACGGCTCCCTCAAGGAGAGCGCAACGGTGCAGCCCGGGTCGGCGGTCACGGCGCCCTTCGACTCCCCCGTCGGCCGCATCGGGAGCCTCATCTGCTTCGACCTGCGCTTCCCGGAGGCGGCCCTCACGCTCGCGCAGCCGGGCCCCAGCAGCCCCTGGGTGGACAGGCCGGCCCAGATCCTGACGTACCCCAGCGCCTTCACGCTACGCACGGGGTTGGCTCACTGGGAGACGCTGCTGCGGGCGCGGGCGATCGAGACGCAGAGCTGGGTCGTCGCGGCGGCGCAGGTCGGACGGCACAACGAGAAGAGGGCGAGCTGGGGCCAGAGCATCGTCGCCGATCCGTGGGGCCGAGTCGTGCTCAAGCTAAAGGGCGTCGTAGACACGAAGCCCGGTGGCGATGTTCCAGAAGGGACCGCCGAGGAGGGTGCTGAAGGACAGATTGGGTTCGTCGAGATTGACGTTGATAACCTGGAGCGGGTGCGGAAAGAGATGCCGCTCCAACGAAGGACGTAAGTTTCATTTCTGTTTTTCCCTGGCCTGTTTTTGTTGGGTTTGGAGCATCTCTTTCGCCCTTTCTTTCTTTTCCTGTATCACGTCAATGCGGTTGTTGTGCTAAACCGTGTCTTTCACAGTGATGTCTACCCCGAGTTGTCCGTCAATCGCCAATAGTCTGCAGTGGGCTATACAGCTACCTGATAATGTTAACCTGCGGCTGCAAAGTCGCTTTATTAGCAACGCGTTGCAGCAGACATCATATAGACCTGGGTGCATATGACGATTTTCAGAATATGAGTTCAATCAAGGCAGCGCAGAGGGTCAATGTCCTTCAGAAACTTGCCAGGATAGATGGTTGATAGACATGCTGACCAACAAGCATTTACTACTACGTTACCTCCTGGTGGTCATGCCAAGTCAGTCGCGCCACAAGCTGCCTCACCCTGTGACAGTGGAGAGCAAAACATGCTTAGGTGGATCGAGCTTGGGACTATATAACCCCAACCGCCGTAGAGGAGAGATTGCATGTCGCCTAGAAGAGAAGCCAGATTCTCGGGACATATTTACACCCTAAGAACCGGACTTTCGGGACTCGCATCCCAGGCTATCCTGTTGCACAGCCTTGCCTGTGCCCCAGCGGCGAGTATACAAGCAGGGAAGTTTCAAAGAACTATAATGTTGAAATGAAAGAGGAGCCATCGAAGAGCAGGGGGAGATGTGCCTGGACTGCTGGACCAAGCGCCTAACGTTACCGAGAGAGCGCCAGGCCCGCGGCGATGGGACGACGTTGGCAACTCGGCACTCGAAAACGCAGGCAACAAGGGCAAGGTTTGAAATGCCGAGATGACTTGAGCACCTTGCGTCGGGGTCTGCGCTTCAGGTGGATGTCCCTAGTAAGCCCTGAAGCATTTTTCCATCGGATAACCAGCCCCGAGAAGGGCCCGACCGTGGGCAGGGCATCCACTCCTGGGGAGACATCAGAACCATAGTCCTGGGTTCCCTGGAAAACTTTCCGTCTCGAGCGCGACGGATGCTGGCCCCCGGACGGATCTAGCGCTGTAACGCTCCTGATCGGGTGGCACTTTGTTGTAGTCTACATGGTATAGATCCTTTCCCGGGGCATGGTCGGAGAACGGAAGGGGGACTTTGGAGAAGGATTGGGAAAAAGTCAGACCGTAAAGCGTGTTGAAGTTATTCCCGAGTCGCTGTGTAAAACTCATATTTTCTTTTTGGGGAGCGCTCGGGTACGGCAATGTCTCAGCCTCCTCCATGTAGCGGTTGGTCGTTGTTGCCCGACCTCTGAGTGAGCCGGAGTGCATGTTGGTTCTCACTGGCAGTTCCAGAGGGTGATCAAGCTTCAGATTCAGTTCTTGGTCATTTTTAGGTCTTGAAAACATACGGATACAGCAGGATGACAATTTGCGGCGATCTGTACGACCTTCATGCCCAGACAAGTCATTCTACTCAAGTACTCTAGTACTTAATCTCGCCTTGCTGCTTGTTACCGTCCTTGTTTGCCTATTGCCGTCGCTCAAAACTCTGTTAGTCTTTGCGACACGGCCATGACCTTGATCCTTGGATACACACTGGCCTTGTCAGCTTTCCAGTGTCAATTCGCCTGAAGCTCCGGAGCCATCAGCACACGTCCCCCTTGCTCACCCTCCCATGCATGTCCTTCCCCCTGTCCATGCAAGATTCCCGCTTCTCTTACCCTTGTCTCCATACTAGTAATCTACCTGGTAGACGGCCGAAAAGCTGTGGAGTATACGGATACGGAAATACTGTATGTATGCCGTTGCCATATGGCACGTCTTAATTACTACTGTCTCGTCCCATCCACACACGCCCTTTGCCCCACAGTGCGGCCCCTCCTGCCGGAACCCAACGCTTCGGTCTCGGGTGCCGCCTGCATTAGTCCGGTGTCGCACCAGGTTCAAAGCAGCAAGAGCCCTCTCCGCCGCGGGAAGTCGTCTCCTGCTGCAAGGTACGCAAACCTTGTGCTCAGGTACGTACCTGTACTCACCTTAATGCACCTCAGCCACGCTACCTTGAGGTACTGACCGGTAGGTCAACCTGAATCGTAAAGCACGTTTAACTAACTCCTTCCACTCCATATTACCCGAAGTACTTGCCCAAGTAGGAAAGATACCCTCCACCCTCCGTAGCTTAGTACACTTTAACCTGGAAGGGGCCTTCATCAGCCTCCCCCAGAAATAAAAGGGGATGAACGAGCTGTCACCGTCATCTTGCATTAGCTGAGGGGGCCCGATATCCGCCTTGTCCCTCCGGCGGCACGGCGTTTACAGGCCCATTCCTTCTTTTTCTTCTGGCGTCGCCCCAGAAGCTTGCTTTTTATTTATTTATTTTTTATTGGGGCGGGGAACTTTGTTTCCCTACAAGCTAGTAGTACGTACCTTAGGTACCTTAGCCCAATTAAGTTCCATAACGTAAGGTACCTTAGTACCCCCGGTATTGTGTGCCGCCCTGCAGTGTCTCTTCACCTTTCTATCACTTCATCTCGTGTCAATAACGACTAGTCATTTGTGTCTTGTTACCAGCGACATTCACTTTAGTAAGTACTTGAGTACTAGTCAGCCTTCGCGCTCGTCGGCCAAAGAGATGCAGGTGTTCGCAGGGGACAAGGCCCAAAGAGGCAATACGGAGTCGTGCGAGACAACAAGGCCGTCTTGTCCGCGCTGTTGTTCCCGACGTATATTGGGTGGGTGTTTGTTTGCTTCTGTTGCTCGTCTTCCTTTGTAGTGATTTCTCTTTCATCTGCTTCTGACATCACTGATGTGTGCCAAGGCAAGGTCTTGTTCGATGCCCAACACCATGCATGGTACT
The DNA here is from genome assembly GCA_017140155.1 of Fusarium devonianum. Taxonomy (NCBI): domain Eukaryota; kingdom Fungi; phylum Ascomycota; class Sordariomycetes; order Hypocreales; family Nectriaceae; genus Fusarium; species Fusarium devonianum. The sequence goes on along the minus strand of JADBHU010000462.1, from coordinate 31,318 downwards.
TACACGCAGCACGTAGTTTACGGCTCGGATCGCCTGTGATCCGTCGCAGGTGTCTGTTAGTAGAGGATGGGAGCATCTCGTGCTCCGTGTTCGTCTTCGCCAACGGACGAACTGGGGGGTTGCCTGCTCCCCTCTATCCCGGCGTCACAGTCAGATTGACGATTGTGTACAACAAAGAGTCAAACGATGGGATCGCGTACGTTTTCCCATGGGCGCGGGCGCGGGATGGAGGGAGCAGGCAGCGGGAGTGGCATGTTTATTATCAACCGTTAGCCCACCAGACGTCCAACTCGTCCATCCCGTGATGCCGACGGAGGGTCATCAACCCGGCCCGGGGATGGTTGTGCTGTGCCATTTTTCACATGCGCGTGGCAATCGACGATTGCTTCTGTAAACCAATCGTCATTGGTGTTTCGATTCTCTCCCTTCTCGGTCACACCCAACGTATCACCTTGGGGAAAAAAGATCAACGGCCTTGAAACGGGCGCGCTGACCTCAAACGGGGATGCATCCGAAAAGCTTACCTACAGTTACCGTCCGAACATATGCATTAGCCGCTGTCCACCGGCCACCCTCCCCCGGAATGCACTGGAAGCTTTCCCCGCAGGCGGCACACACAATTCCACATTGGGGCAGCCCATTTCCTTCTTCTCTCTGTCTTGTCTCTGTCTGTTGTCTCTGTCTCGCTTCCCTTCTTGTTTGCCCTGGCGCCGGATCCAGCCCCCGCGCCGCCGTCATGATTGCGTTCTCCCTCCTAGCCCCTGAAAGTCAACCCCCCCCCCCAAAAGAAACTACAAGGCTGGACCTTGCGCGTTCCATTGTGGTGTGCCTACTACTACGTGCCTTATTACACAGCAGAACCTAGGTACCTAGTCTAAGCTACTACTTACTACACAGCTCAGCTGGTTGCTAGTTGAGGTCGCGGCAGGTCCAAAGAGACTGACTCGTCTGCCCCTTGCAATCATCATTTCGCGCCAGGCGGTTTGTGCTAGATTAAAATTGACATGTTATAACCAACACTGGGGGGCACCTGGCTTTCCCAACGCTTCCCGCTCCATACCTGCTAATTAAGGTACCTTAGTATGTCAAGTCAAATTATCGTTTGTGACCTGGTCACTCATTACGCGCGCCCTGCATCTCAGATTGATGACTTACAAATTACCCGTTGCGGCCCAATACCTAGGCCAAGGGCCAACTCTATTTTGCCTTTCCATTAGTTTCGAACTCGGCCGTGTTTCCCTCGTATTGCTCCGCGTAAGCACCAATCCAAGTCCCTCAATGTGTAAACAATTCCGCGTCTGAGCTCGAGTCTATGAGCTGGGCTCTATACTGTAGGCTCCCATCCATCCAGTTAGTGGTGGCCGTGATACTTGTACGTAGCAAACAACGTGCCCCCAAGTGTTCGGTCCCCTCCTTGTCGTCAACTCGTCACACAAACCGCGGCTCCTAGCATGGCAAACAGTTTCTCATCCAAGTAATTGATCCCCTTTCCGCTTCTCTCGCCTCGACGCTTCCCAAATGGGGCAAACACGGCGAATCGACTCGAGTCGCAGGATTCGGGTTCGAATACGGATTTTGGAACAAAGCGTCTCTCTTGAGATTGAATCAATTCATTAGTTGTAATTTCTCCCATGCCCTAGGAAGTTGCCTTTCCTTGCGCTGTGTAGCTAGCTGTCTTCCGTCTTATAGATACTGTACAGTCTAGAGGTTGAAAGGGGAGAAAACGCGCGGGGGTATCTTCTATCAACGTCCTGAGTCCAGCCCAAGTGCTCAACACGGCCGGAGCATCCTTCCTTTTTCCCCCCTTTCCTCGTCCTCTTCAAAACAGTATTGTACATCAATCCAAAATTCGTACAGGGAAACCCCCGCCAACATCAAATCGCAAGGTATCCCATCGCTGGTGGCCTCCCGCGAGGGAGCCTTAGCCAACCCATAAATCGACTAGAAAAAGAAAAATGAGAAGCAGGCCAAAGAGGAAACTCTGCAAGCAAGGGGGTTGCGTAAAAAGAGCGAAAAGTAGAAAAGAAAAAAGCAATGCGCATCCCCCAAGTCTATATGCACGTAGTGAAATCGAGTGTTTTCCCAGCCATTCCCGTTTTTGTAATACCTTTCCAACAAATAAGAAAAAGAAAAACCCATATTGAAAGCAAACTCCGAAAGATATTCTCGTGGCGCTCGATCTTAGTTCGCTCATTGTCTGTCTGTCTCGATCTCGGTGTGTCCTCGCTTGGGGTCGATCGTCCTCGTCTCGCTGGCAGTCGATCTGAGACAGCGCCATCCTGGTCGGATCTGCATTCCGGCTGAGGACGCCCTTGACGTGAGTGGTAGTGAAGGTTCAGATTAATTGTCGAGGGAGAGGATGTGGAGATCAAAAGACCGCGGCTGAAGGCAAGGACCGCCAGGAACATTGAGTGGTGGAAAGGGTGACAGAGAAAGAACAGAAAAAACAAAAAGTCCCAAAATTTCCCCATCTATAATCAACGCCGGTGCTGAGCCCCAATATGGTGTCAAGGCTTCAAGAAAGCAAAAATTAACGTCGAAGATAGAAGAATCGGCACTCATAATCTTGTTGAGTGCGCCCTTTTCCCAAAGAGACCCTTCCCTTGGATTCCGCTTGCTGCTGGGAAGCAAGGAATGGCTCCGAGCCGCTGTGTATATGATGTTCGACAGGAATGCGCATTAAAAAGTATATCGGTATGCATTGAAGCAGGGAGTTGCATGGCTCGCGGCTCCTAGCAATCAGAAGTGATTAAATGGCGTAGTAATTGGTAAGAAATCGCTCGAGGTCGAAGGTAGACGGGCGGGAATGGAGGAAGCGCGCCTATGCATGGACGCGATGTCATGTTGTTGCCGGCAGGCCTAACCGCCAGCGTGGCCCAGCTTTGGCGTGGTCGTCAGTCGCATCAAGTTGGAGGAGTAACTGAAGGTTCGTCCAACTATCCTGGCGAGAGGACTCTTTACCGCGGGCTGGGGCGCGGCGGGGGCTTGGGAACGCCGGTTGTATCGTAGGCACCTCGGCCCATATTGGAAGGGCTTGATGATCCGTCAACCATTGTTGCTATTGTTGTGGGAAATGTATAAAGGATCTAGTAAGAGGGTGGTGGTCAGTTATGCGGCTGGATAGAAAGTCCAAGGCTTGAAATAAGGCAGGGGGGGGCTTGAGAATAAGTATAAAGGAATGGAGGGACCCAAGTGCGTCTTGGCACCCAGGGGGAGAATGTGGGAACATGTTCGAGACGCGAGGTCGCGACGAGTGGGTGAATTGGGCAAGCGATTTTGACTCACAAGATCAATGGTCGTGGTGCGACTCAAGACGTAGACGTTGATAGCGAATGTGGGCGTGGATTGGTGGAATGATCCAGGCGACGAAGAGGATGGTGCAGGGGAGGGAGGCGACGAGAGATCCGAATGGTGGTCGAGATGCGAGCGTCACCAATATAATTAGAGAGTGTTTCGGAGATGGCGGGTTCGGCAAAAGACGAGAGACGAGAGACGTCGGCACCGGAGCGTTGGAAGAGGCAACACGAGCGAGAGATGTTGTCGCAGACGCAGGAGGATGTTGGGCGGACAGGTGCGTCTCTTGAGGCCGGGCGGGATAGCGAGAGAAAGGGGTTCGTCCGAATATGCTTTTTGCGCAACGCCCAAATGAGGTAGAGGACCCAATAAGGGGAAACTTTTTTTTAAACCTGGAGTGACTCGAGCTTCCGTCTAGGGATGGATCGTTGCCGTAATAGCTCTCTGGCTCCAGCTACTTTCTCAGCTGGCAGTCAGGCACAAGGCACGCTGCAGCACAAAGCGGATCGCTAGCAGGAAATGGTGGCGCCGGTCGGGCGGTCGAACGAGGGTGGGTCAGACAACCAGGGGCCCCCGATTATTATGGGGGGTGGGTGAGGTGATGTAAGGTGAGGTGGTGTAGAGTAGCAGTAGCAGTGGTAGGTCAAAAGCGAGGCGTGTCTAAGCTGTGCTGTTACTTGGCCTTGTGTGTGCGGAGTATATATCTGTGTATACACAACTGAGTTTGGGTTGCAAGTGGTGGGTCGTCGTCGATATCGTTTGGTGAGTGAGTGTGTAAGTGGTTCACTCTCAAAAGGGGATAGAGGATCGGGGGGGGAGCGCAGAAGTAGGAGAAAGGCCCAAAGAGTGTGGGCGGACGGATGGATTAAAAGGAGTCTGCAGTAAAGGGAGACGCGATGTCAGTTGAGAAAAGTTCTGAGTCCAGGGAGGCAAGTGGGAAGCAGTCGCTTTTGTACAGACCACACATCGACAAGCACCCAAAGGAAAAACTCAAGCAAGGGACAGGCCAAGGGAAGGAGAAGGGGGGGGTGTGAACCGCTTCCATTCAAGATACGGTACCAACTGTGGGCGCTCCGTATCGACCTCAAATTCCGCTTGGGAAATTTCCCGGGGGGGTCCGCGACCTGGCGTACCTGGGGGGCCTAGCCATGACAAAAAAGAACAAGCCTAGAGCAAAAAGGAAAAAAGGGAGCGCAGGGGGGAGATGAATGGTACCTGGCTGGACCATGTCCTGTGGCTTGTGTTGCTGGACCGATGCATGTCTCCACGAGGTAGTCCGTGGCTGATGGAACGAGCACTCAATTGAGCTCGAGCTTAGGTAGTAGCTGAAGGTCACTGTCGCCCCAAGCTTGCGACCGACAGGCATCCCTGGAAGCGCTGATCCGCACAACCACGCCAGAAGACACTGGACTCATGCTTCTTCCATCACCTACGGACACCTAGGGACACCCAGGCCACCGGGTCACAGGGGTTGAAGAGCCGCTGGGGCTTTGCTACAGGGCGTGTCGCTCCGGAAGGCTGGAAAGTCAGTGGCCATGGCCCCCGAAACGCTCTCTCACGCCCCCCGGATCTTCTCTGGCCTATGCCCCTTGTTGGCAACCTCCTCGCGGCGACGGCTGGCTTCCCATGTACCTGATAATCTACTAAGGTCGCGACGTTGGGTTGGGCTGAGTTAGCTGTGACGTTGACAGCTTCTTAAATGGAGACTTGGCGTCGCGGTTCCATGCACCACAGCCCACAGGACGTTCCAGCCCGCATGCTGCCACAAACCTTGCCCAAACGGCTCTCCTCTCGACGTTTACTAGACCACCGTTGTTCCTGTCGCCATGCGCACCGCGAGATGACAAAAGAGGTCCTCCGAGGAAGAAACGATGGGTTCCTGGTGCCCCCGTGGTGGAACCCCCCGGGCTGGCCGGCCGAGCGCAGCACCCAGCCAGCTCAACCCGCGCCGGTGGGAACTGGGAGATGGGGCCGACGATCAGGCAGAGGTTTGAAGAAGTACCTCAAGCCGTGTCTGCGTACTGTATACGGTCCCTCGATGAGGTACCTACCTACTAGTAAGTAATCAGCCGGATATGAAGCTGTTCGATTTGGCCCCTTGAGTTCGGACCCTTGGCTGGTATGGCTACGGTACGCCGCCCCCTCGGTGCTCCCAATTGCGACGACATCCATATCCCGGTCTGGACAAACCTCAACCAATCCTGGCTTCCGGCATGTTTCTTCTCTTCATCCTTGCCTGGACGGTCCAAAAGCCATCTTAGCCGTCATCCCTTGTGTCATTTCTGACAACTACCTAATTACCTACAGTGCTGCGCATCACTCAGCATGTCTGAGTACTAGTATGCATTGTGTCGGCAGCTGCATACCGTTCATGTACGGTGCCCTGCCGTCGAACGGGCATCCTGTAGAAGCGCCAGGTATGCAGCATTGCTTTGCCTGCAATCCCTCCGCCATGCAGCGGCTCCAGGTTGTGAGCCATATGCCGGCCGGGAGGCGACAAAGGCTGGGACCCCACACATCGTGTCCCTTCCCGTCGCGAAAAGAAAGAAAAGAAGGGGAAAAAGACGCGTCAAAGCGTATATGGTTAGAATCGTAAGTAGTAGGTCAAAACACGTACCGTGTCGTCCCAAGGTCGTGTGTAGCTCTCAAACGGTACCTGAAGGTGGCGCCTGATTTCCGTCTCAAAGAGACAGACGGAAAAAGGCCGCCTAGTTTCGTGGTATAGTGTTAACCTTGGGCCCTCTTTGGTACGCTTGATGAGAGAAAATAAAACGAAAGATACTGCAGTGTTTCCATGCCCCGCACCTGAGACCTTTGTGTTGTGGCCGGCGCTACGTGCTCTTCACTTTTCTTGTCTTCGGGGAAATACCAGTTCTCTTCGCAACTCTTGCTGACTCTGTTGGCTACCTTATAGGCTATTGGATGTTTCTACGGTCCATAATTAGCTACAGTTGGTGTCCACCTCCGTTTGCTACCCTCATCGGGTCCCGAACAGGTTGGAGTTACACAGACCGGTAACTGAGCTCTGAGCCGATCGGCCGACTGACGGACTGCCATCAGCATCAAGCCCGAAACTCCTCGCTACTTTTTCCCGGCTTGTTGCTGATTTAATTTTTCTACTAGTGTCAATACCTGAGTCCAACTGTCCGGCCATGCACCGGACCCGGGTGTTTTACTCCCTTGCAAGTGGCTACGATGTGGATGACAGCCAGGGCAGCATCCTTCGTACCAAAGGCTTGAGTGCATTCCGTGTATAAACCCTAGGAGTCCTCGGCCGAATCAGCCACTCGTTTCTCGGATCTCAGCTCTGAGTCCCCGCTTATCGCGTCCCAACGACACGGAACCTTTGCTGTATTTCTTATCCTGCCTGGCATCTGGCTTGAATAGGAACCGTCCGGCGTCACCGTGTTGACGGCATAATGCTCATTGGCACATGTGGTGTTTGATCCTGCTGCGCTATGACACGAGAAAGTACATGGGCCATCCTTACCCGGTGCCTTGGCACCGCTTTGGAAAGAACTCGTCTCTCGTTGAGGCTGTACATGTCGTTATGCAAACCATATTGGCAAGAAAATTGTTTCACAGTCAGCGGCTTCCGAATGGGACGTTGTGTGACGAGTGACATACAGGGTTCCATGCCTATCTTTTTGGGTAATGTTGGTTTTATAAGAGCCCCCATCCCTGTGCACCTCATGCGACGGGACAGCTGCCGGCCTCGCCTGAGGCCTAATTAGGCTACTATCCCGTGGACTGATCAAGAGACGCAATCTACCAGCACACGGTGTGTTTTCTTCGCACCTGCGCCATGGCAAGCGTTGAGAAGTCAGCCTCAGATCTGGCGTCGCTGTCGTTGTTGATTCATAGTTGACCAGGCATTCCCGGAAGGGTAAGCAGGTATTGTCAAATCCGCAGTCCTGTGTGCGATATGTGACGTTTGCTGTAGGAGATTGGCACTCAGGTAAACCAATAGACACGCACGCACTACTCTGAACTCATCTGCTCTGTTTGATCAACTCAAGAAGCCCAGGTCCGGCATCCCGCTATCCTGGTATCCCAGTCTCTGGCGGTTCTTTCCTCGGCGAACATCACGGTGGACCGGTGGGGGCTGCATGGAAGCTTTCCAGAAGGCTGTCAATCAGCCTGGAACCTTTAGTAGTGGAGTGTACGCCGGTGTACTTTATACTGTGTCGACGGCCGCGTAGTGTAGACTATACACTGTGCCCAGATGTCGACTCAGGGTTGTGGGCCTCTGGCTTTAGCATAGCTGCTCTATCAACGGCTGCCTCTTCGGTCTGGGTTTCGTACGGGCAATTTTGGCAACCCTGATCTTGTGGAGACGATCATGGATGGGGTGGGGATGAAGTGCCAACAACTCCCGTCTGCAACTTCAGGGGTAGGCAGAAGTACTTGTCGCCTTAGCATGGCTAGCCCACACGTTGTGGCGGCATGCGTGGACCGTAGTGCCTCATCTAAGCCCTGAACCTTCGGTGTTCCTGCATTAGCCAATTTCCAAGCGCCATCCATATTCGGTTTTGAAACAGGGGTTGTGGACATCCACTCGTATGGATACCAGCACCAGCCTTCACACCTAGCCTTCTCATCGTCTCGTCAGTGGCATCCACGTGTGGCGCTCTTCAATGGCGGTCCGTCCGGGGAGGTGCCCTATAGTGATGAAGTCAATCGAACTCACAAGGCCTTATTCCATATGGCCGTACTCATCAGATGCTTTCGTTCCAGATTCTGTAACTGCAAGGTCATGTGACATTTGCCATGTCAAACGCCTCGGTTCCCTATCAAAATCAGCCTGGGGCCATCCTCATCTCTTGTGCAACTTAGCGGTCCCTGCTCAGTCCAGGGGTCATCGAGCGATGGATATCATTTTCGGCTATGTAGATGTTACAAACGGGCCTTTGCGATCCGCCCCCAGCCCTCACCTCACGGCTAAAAGCCTTTGTTGCTTGGTAGTCTTGTCGTCAGATCCGGATAGGTGCACCGTCTCAGTAAACCCTGGCTCCGGACTCTGTGCCAGAACTCGTTTCATGGAGGCCCTGGTTAGGCATGGCATGTTGCACATTGGCTAGGAACAAAGACTCGTCTCCAGCTACATGTCAGCCAGACATCAATGAGCTCCAGGCTATCGATTTTCGTAATATAACTACCGCAGTCGGCCAAAATAGCTTGGGCAGCTGTCGCTGGACGGAACTTCGTAGCGTTCTGCCTGTACCGCCCTCAATTTCTCACGTTGAACAGACGCGAAGTGTATGGCGTCAATGTGTATCATGCGTCTTTGCCAGAGATTGCCCGGGCGCATCAGGCAGGCCAAGAACACGGGCTTATGAGATTAGGACCCTTCTTGGCATAATAGAACGGTGGACCAGTACCAAAATCCACCTATCGGGTTCATGACACAGGTGTTCTGAAGCTAGTATCCAGCCGGGAGGGTTCAACCGCGGCGTCTTCCAGAAGCCAACGTCAGCGAACACGGTTGCAGATCAGGATCGGGGAACCTGTAACAGCGCGCCGACCCTTGGCCACCAAGACGTCACGGTGGTTGTTCTTGAGAACGAGTGCTCAGTGATGATGCCCTCACGGTCTCCAATTGTCGATTTGTACTGGAGAATACGGAGTCTGTCAAGTATGCGGCTGTTCGACAGTCCAGTTTCCATTATGTTCATCCTACCTGGAAATCCTGTTACCGTTTGAGTTTGCTTCCTTTCGGGTTCCATCGAACCCGTCCTTTGACATAGACTCTCCCCGGGGAACCGCTTCCGCGTCGCTGGGTAATTTTAAAAAAAAAAAAAAATCCTAACAAACTCCATGGCTCCTGGCTGGCCAGTGTGGAGACAGGGAGGAACCTCCGAATCAGGTAAGTAACCTTCTGGAAGGACGATCTGCGATGCCACTTGTACCTGGAGTGGGCGTATCTTTCGAGCCGGGTGGGCTCCCCGGACGATGGAGTGGCCCAGCGCGTGAGCGAATGCAGGATCCATTGCCGTCGCGCCGCCCTTCCGGAATGATCGATATCGAGATGATCAACTCGACGCCCAGGGAACCCAACAAACTCTGGGGTGTATACACCGTGGAAGTCTGTGCCTGTTGCTGTTCTGAGCGCCCAAATAGCCACGCGTCGTAATCTGCAGGCTGATCTGTTGATAACTAGTGCTCGGCAATTTTTTTGGAGCCCCCAGGGCTGACTCGTTCAACGTGGCCGCTGTCCGTTGGGGCGAATTTCATAGTCTGGGGAAGCAGTGTCGCACGGCGTCTCCCAACCAACCGCTATGCAAGCATTAGGTCCCCGCAAGGGGAGCAATGCAGATGGTGATGCTGATGCTGAGAAAAGCCCCGTGTATGTGTAATACGATGCAAGTGAACGTGTTATTTACAGTAAGTTGCGTGCATGCAGGTGGTGGCATGTTAGTGGTCGGAGGTTGCTGTTGTTGCTAGATTGGGTGGGCTTGACAAGGTGCTCCCTGAATATGAGTAAGGTAGATTCGCGTGTGTTGCAGGAAGACACGTTGTATTAAGACCATGACATGTCTGCATCACATATCTCGCCGAAGAATTACTTAATTTTCTGGGAAGGTACCTTGCAGCTTCGATATAACCGACTCTACTAACAGTAGGTAGTTGTATTTCGCGTTGTACCTGCCCCGTTCCCGCCAATTGGATGTTTAGGGTAGGCAACTCTGTCCGTTAAGGGAGGCACCGTTTGGACAAGCCATAACGCACGATAGCACAGCAGCCTTTCTTAGGCCTGATACAATACTACCTTATGTATTTGTTTACGTTGTCTCATAGTTTCACGAGCACAGCCCTTATTTCTCGATCTATCTGGACAGAAGGCAGCCAGAAATTTGATACACTCGATTGATGCTGCGACTCAGTTGATAGGATAACATACATCCAATATCGCAACTGAAGTACTAGCTAGACTAAGGTAAGGTAGACCTCGACATACAGAAACTGTCAAACAACCACTTACACCACCTGCTATAATTGGGAAATCAAACGACTGGAAGATGCAAACCGGGTTCCAAAATTCCGAATAACAAGAGCAACATTGAGCTTGACTGATGGCACGTACTAGCTGGATACAGTAACGGTTTTGGCAGGGTACCTTAAGTCAAAGGAGGTCCGCCAAATCAGGCAAGTACCTCACGTACAAGCCACCTAACCAGCCTCACCCCCACCCCGCCGTCGCTGACGCAGCCAGCTCTCTCTACCTTAATCCAAATCCAACACGCCGACACCACCGAAGCATATCGCCAGGGTCACAAGTAACGCGCAAAGCACAACCACAAATAACCAAACACCCAGAGAGACGCCCGATATGTCGATCATCCAGCAGCACACCAGCGCTACGCTGAGCGATGCGTGGCGCACCATCAACATTGACGCCCTGAACGAAGACTCCAGCGTCAACTTCGATACGTCCACCCTCCACCCGCCGCAACCCGAGATCGACGAGGCGGAAGTGCGACAGCTCGCGGGCCAGATCAGGCAACTGCTGCGGGGAGGCGATGCAGAGGGCGCCCTGAGGGGATGCTTGGAGACGCCAGTCTACAACGGCACGGATGCCGCCAAGGTATGTTGAGCCTGAGCCTTGTCGCAGCTCTTGCAAGCACAACGCCTGATTACGAATGCACCCGACTTGACAGGACGCGCACCTTCATACCATCATCGAGGTTCTTCAATCTATCAAGGCGAGCGACATGTCACCTCTCCTCAAGAACATCTACGGATCCGAAGGCGGCAGCGAGTGTCTCGATGTCCTGATCAAGTACATGTACGTCACAGTGTCTTGTCCGAGGCAACGCGAATCACTTCTGACAGACCTCCAGCTACAAGGGCATGGCCACGGTTCACCCGACCAGCGCTTCGCGAACACCCAACAAGGTGACACCTCAGTCAACGGGCGGCTTCAGCCAGATTGCAGGACGCCCCGGCGGTAACGAGCCAGCGACAGCGGCCATGAGTGTGCTTCTGAGCTGGCATGAGAAGGTCGTGGAGGTTGCCGGTCTTGGCTGTATCGGGCGGACGATGACCGACTGGCGCCGGGTGTAGAGTCATATAGGTAGCATGTGCAGTGATGGCGAGTTCGATAAATACATAAACCGACGAAACTCGACGACCGTCAAACGCGAATGTCCCTATCGCATGGATTCCTTTGTGATTGGATGGTGCTACTACTTATATTTACAATAGCCAACTCTTTTGCACTCTACTTTTGCTCCAATACATCTTTCAAGTTCACAGCACCACTACCCCTGGGCAGTGGCTTCGGTTGGTTCTCGCCCTCATGCCAACCGATCATGTATATGATCCTGAAAGTAGCAGGAATTGTCCCGTCTGGGTTTCCGTGTAGCTCTCGATAGATGGCATCGCCTGCAAGGAGGACATCTCGGGGGATAGCTCCCATCTCTCGTCCAAGAATAGCATTCCCCTCTCCCATAGCCTGAAGGTCTTGCATCAGGGCGAACATATCGGGATAATCGACAATGATATCATCAACATCAACAGTCAACATCTTGAAGCCGGCCTTTTGGAGTAGCCCACCGACATCTCTCACGTCGGCCAGTGGCGAGACTCGAGGGGACATGCCACCACGCCTCTCTGATTCTGCCAATTGGAGTGATGTACGCAACTCAAACAGAGTATCTCCTCCAAGCATGGCACCAATAAATGGACAATCCGGCTTGAGAATATTGTTGATCTGAGTGAGGGCACCTGGTAAGTCGTTGATCCAGTGGAGGCTCATGGAGCTCATGACCAAGTCAAATGAACCTGTCTGATAGGGAATCGTTTCCTCATCATCAAGAATCTGTCGAGTGATGTTGAGTTGCTTATTAAACTCAAGATCTGCATCCCTATGGAGCAACGAATGCGATGAGTCGGCAGCAACCAGCTCGCTGATGCGCGTGGAAAGCGGTGATGAGACAGGCATCGCCGGGTCAGGGTCAGGGTTTTCCCGAACCAGGGCTCGGGCGATGTTGCAAGAGTTTGCCCCAAGGTCTAATGCTCGAGGAAAATGCCTGTTGATGTCCTGGATCTGAAGTTAGGGACGGGTTGGACCTGGTAGTGCACATGGCGATGCTTACAAGGAGCCTCTCAGATAGTCGATTAGCAACCTCATCCTTGAGGTAATCTGCTTGACGGCTCTCCTCAGGATTGACCGCAGAACGTTCTTTTTGGAGCCATTTTGTATGTCGATTGAAGACCTGGAAGCGAGGAGCTCCCGCAGCCTGAACGGCATAGAAGCGATGCTTTGAGACTGGACGACAAAGATTGGCAGCTCGTGACAGGGCCCGCAAACTACAGCGCATTGTCGATAAGGAGCTTCCCCGTGCTGCCATTGTGTGATGTATTGTAGAGCGAGCCCACAGGCCGAGCGAGGGAAACGCGACGTTGTGGATAGGTATGGTTGGATTGGATCCCAGAAGTGCTGATGCAATAATTAGTAGAAGTCATGATGGATTATTAGTGAGCTCGTCAATGGCTGCATGGTAGAACAACGCACGGACCACGTGCGACCTTGGAAGAAGCCAAGCTCCTTCTGGCAGCAATTGCACCCTTAGAGGCAGGCTCTAATAAGGAGCCCTCGAGCCCTTGCCGAGTCGCTGGAGATGACGGCCCTCCAAAAAGAACGACACATCTCCGCTTCCACTTTGGCCTGATTTGCCGCCTCTCCATTTCCTGGTTGTCGCTGACACAGTCGCTTTCTCACTAGAAATTGAGCACTTCCTTCACCTGGAGAAGCCTGTGTCGTAATCGACTCTCGCCTGTTGTCGACCCCCGACGCATCCGTTTCCCACGGGCCTCTTCCGCGACTCCTAGTTCACACCACGCACCACGCACCCGCATCTCCCGCTTAGCCCGCCCCTCCAACGCTCAAATCTCCTATCCCATCGCCGGACAACCCACGTTTGGGGCAACTCGAATCGACTATGCGAACTCTGCGATAAGCGACCTCACCCTGTTTTGCCTTTCGACCTCGCCTGGACGCTTCCCCTTTTGCCGAACGAGGCCATCTGAGCAGCCAACCACCCGCTGCTCCGTTTTCCATAATCAGGGGCATCCCGTAAATTCACCAGCTCGGTCGGACGCCTGACACCGCTGCCCACCATGTCGAGCTCGACGTCTGGGTTTCTTGGCCGCTCGAGCAGCAGCAATGCGAACATGCGCGGGCTGGTCCAGTTTATTGCCGACCTGAGAAATGCGCGAGCGCGGGAGCTCGAGGAAAAGCGAATCAACAAGGAGCTTGCCAACATCCGACAGAAATTCAAGGATGGCAGCCTCAGCGGCTACCACAAAAAGAAATATGTCTGCAAGCTGCTTTACATCTACATCCTGGGCTGGAATGTCGACTTTGGTCATCTCGAGGCTGTCAACCTGATTTCGGCCAATAAGTACTCAGAAAAGCAAATTGGATATCTGGCCATGACGCTCTTCCTCCACGAGAAGCACGAGCTGCTGCACCTAGTCGTTAACAGTATCCGCAAAGACCTACTCGATCATAACGAGCTTTTCAACTGCCTCGCCCTCCACGCCATCGCCAATGTGGGAAGCCGAGAAATGGGCGAGGCTCTCAACGGAGAAGTCCACAGACTTCTGATTTCCCCGTATGCGCCCATACTCTTATCTGCCCATGACCCCTACTGATTATCATGAATTAGGACATCAAAATCGTTTGTAAAGAAGAAGGCTGCTCTGACACTACTCCGACTATATCGCAAACACCCAGAAATCATCTCACCCCAATGGGCGGAACGCATCATCCACCTGATGGATGATTCCGATCTCGGCGTTGCTCTTTCAGTAACTTCTCTTGTTATGACGCTGGCTCAAGACAACCTGGAGCAATACAAAGGAGCATACGCCAAAGCGGCTGCTCGTATGAAGCGAATCCTTGTCGATGGAGAGTATACGACCGACTACCTCTACTATAAAGTTCCTTGTCCCTGGTTGCAAATCAAGCTTCTGCGGCTTTTACAATACTTCCCCCCCTCAGGTATGTGAAGACGTCGCACATCTTATGGTTTATTATCACCTCTGACACAAGTTGCAGAGGATACTCATGTTCGTGATATGATTCGAGAGTCACTGCAGAAGATCTTGAATCTGGCCATGGAGTCAAACAAGAACGTCCAGCAGAATAACGCTCAAAACGCCGTTCTCTTCGAAGCTATCAACCTCATTATTCACTTGGATACTGAGCATGGATTGATGAAGCAGATCTCGACCAGACTAGGCAAGTTCATTCAGAGCCGAGAAACTAATGTGAGGTACCTTGGTCTCGAGGCCATGACGCATCTCGCTGCGCGAGCCGAGACGCTTGATCCCATCAAGCAACACCAAGATATCATCCTTGGCTCACTCAAGGACCGCGATATCAGCGTCCGTCGCAAGGGTCTTGATCTACTATACAGCATGTGTGACTCCTCGAATGCTCAAGTTATCGTTGGCGAGCTTTTGCAATATCTACAAAATGCCGACTTTGCCATCCGCGAAGAAATGGTCCTCAAGATTGCGATTCTCACGGAAAAGTACGCTACCGATGTACAGTGGTATGTCGATATTTCCTTGCGACTCATTGCCATGGCCGGAGACCATGTCAGCGATGAAGTGTGGCAAAGAGTGATTCAGATTGTCACAAACAATGAGGAGCTCCAAGTCTATGCAGCTCAGAATGCGCTGCAGTATGTCAAGGGAGATCATTGCCATGAAACCCTGGTCAAGATTGGTGCCTACATCCTAGGAGAGTTTGGCCATCTGGTCGCCGACCAGCCTCGCTGCAGCCCTATCGAACAATTCATGGCCTTGCAGAGTAAGCTAACGGCATGCTCATCGAGCACTCGGGCCATGATTCTTTCATGCTTTATCAAATACGTCAACCTGTTCCCCGAAATCAAGCCGCAACTCATTCATGTGTTTGAGTTCCATAGCCACAACCTCGACTCCGAGCTGCAGCAGAGAGCTTGCGAGTATCTAACTTTGGCAAGTATGCCGACAGACGATCTCCTTCGCACCCTGTGCGACGAGATGCCTCCGTTCCCTGAGCGAGAGTCTGCGTTGCTTTCTCGGCTGCATCAGAAACACGCCAATACTAGCGACCGGAGGACCTGGGTGGTGGGAGGAAAAGATGCCAATGCAGATGCTAGAGAGCTTAGCATGGGAACTGGAGCGCTTAAGAGGACCTTTAGTTCCAATATGCCTCTGAATGGCAAAGCGAATGGACAGGCTGCGGCCGGAGCTAACGGCCACGGCAACGGCGTAGCTGATCTGGCTGGCCTTGACCTCAACGCTCCTTCGCCATCCGAACCAAAGATGCTGAAGGCGCCGAACCTCGCTAGCGCAGCTCATCTCTCGCCAGGATGGGAGCACGGGTTCAACAGGCTACTCGTTAGGTCGGACGGTGTTCTCTATGAGGACGGTCAGCTTCAGATTGGCGTGAGGTCCGAATACCGTGGCCAGATGGCATGTTTGATTACATACTTCAAGAACAAGACACCGGCCACCATGAGCTCATTCACAACGACATTGGACTTGGATGAGAGCGAGAAGGGCAACCTGACCTGGGACGTTAAGAATCTACCTGACAGCACCATCGCCCAAGGTGGACAATCTCAGCAGGTTGTGATGTTTGAAGCAAAGAAGATATTCGAGAAGAGTCCGACATTCCGCATCAGCTACCTAGCCGGCGCTCTACAGGCGCTCACATTGAAGCTTCCTGTGTCAATCCACAAATTCATGGACCCGGCAGAGTTGACGGCCGAGGACTTTTTCAAGAGGTGGAAGCAGATTGGCGGTGCTCCCCGCGAAGCACAAGGAGTCTTTGGGCTTTCTGGAAAGAGTAGCGGACGGGAGATGACCGAGGGCTTCATCTCAAAGACGGTAGAAGGATTCCGATGGCGGCTGCTTGACATGGTGGACCCCAACCCAAAGAACCTCGTCGGCGCGAGCGTACTGCATACATCCGAAGGGGGCAAATTCGGCTGTCTGATGCGACTGGAGCCAAACTACGGAAGCCAGGTAAGGCAGCTCTCTATTCTCGTTTATCATGCCGATCTAACCAAGCTCCAGATGATTCGACTGACCATTCGCGCGACCGACGATTCCGTGCCGGCGGTGCTACTGAAGTACATGCAGGAACGGCTCGCTGCTGGAGCCTCAACCTCACCGGAACGGTTCGAGTCACCACTGCAGGAGCAGATTTCGGACACATTTCGCAACGTGATGGTTTCCTGATCAGAGGAGCCGGTGTTCGCACCTCTGTTTGTTGATTCGTCGGAATGGAGTTGTCTTAATATCACGGAGAAGCATATGGAGGCGTTGGGGAAACCACCATGAAGGTTGGAGGAAGCGCTCAATTGATGCCTTGTCTATATCGACCGAAAGTTGCCTACGTCGGTGCTGTTCTTGGTGTGGAGTCTCTTTGCCGCAGCACAGCTTGTGCGGATGCCAATATGCCATGTGTGGAATAACAGGAGTAGAGAAGATGCAGTCCTTAGTCGATACCATGAGATTCCTCAACTTGAAATTGGACAAAAGTCATCGGGGCTAGCGCTCAACAAATCCAAATATTCATCTCCGTCACGTCTGACCAAACCGCTGTAGAACTTGAGGGAGCGATGAGCGAGCTCTTTGATGACTTCACGGCGTTACAGTAAGGACGGGACGGCTGGCGGTTGTGTTCATAATTATGCAACATGATTACTCCTTGATCTTTGCATCCGCCTTTGCTGGCCGCTGGCCGAAGATGGTGCTGCCCACACGTACCTCGCCGCTGCCCAACCGCACCGCACCCTCGAAATCCTCACTCATGCCCATGCTCAACTCGAGGCTATCCTCGCCAAGACCTAGTTCCTTAGCCACAAGATCCCGCTGCTGCTTCAGCGTCAGAAAGTCCTCGTTCTCCGTCTCCGCAGTAGTCGCCTTGCTGCGGGCGATGGCGCCAATCGTCATGAGGCCGAGAAGCTGCAGGCTGGGACATGTCTCGACGATCTCACGGCACAGGGCAACGGTGTCAGCGCCCGGGGCGCATCCGGCCTTGGCGTCCTCGCCGGATGTGTTGACCTGGACGTGGACAGAGAGCTTGGGGAGGGAGGACTGAGAGGCGAGGAGGTTGGTGCGGGCGGTGTTTAGGAGCTGGGCTTTCTTCGAGGTGTCGACACTGGAGATGCAGAAGAGGTTAGGGATCTTGGCGAGAGACTTGCAATGGCCTAATGCAACATATTAGATCGCCAGCAACAGACAGTGTGATTCAGCGTAGCATGCCTGACTGGAGACCACCGATAAAGTGCCACTGGATAGTGCTTGGCAGCAGGGTGGCCTTCTGAGTGAGCTCTTGAGCATAGTTCTCGCCGAAATGAGTATGCGACCCCGGAGCCTGGTGAAGGGCTAAGATATCATTTGCGGGCTTCAACTTTGAAACAGCAACAAGTCTGACCTAAATGTACTAGTAGGTAAGCAAAATGTACATAGTTGTTGAAGCATTGGCCAAAATATTGGAATGGGACTGGGACAAGTGTGAGAGTCATGCATACATTTCGCCCACTCGCCACAGCAGCGAGGCGCTCCTTGACAGAGTTGAGCTGGGAGACGAGAGCCTGGGCTCTTGAGGGATCGATCTTCATTTCCTCCTGTGACTCGCTCATGTCTCTGTATTGCGTCCCTAAAGAGTGCACTTTGCTGCAAGACTTGGGAGAGGACGGTGAAGATGGACCTGGTTGATTGTTGTAAGTGGAGTGCAGTTTGGGCGCCGGATTATCATCGGCTCATGGTGAGGTAACGTCGTGGATCACCGCAAGTGGCCAGCATAGCTCAGCCAAGGAAGAGTATCCCCAATCCCAGACAGACCCCAGACTTGATAGCTGGCGAAACGTCGAGATATTATCACCGCCAAGGACAAGAATAAGACCAGTTCGTGAGACCAAAAGTGACATTTTTCCCGACAACGATGGCCTCGGACCCAAAAGTAGGCCGCCGGCGTGCCACCAGCAACGCTTCCACCTCGTCCATCAGATCAGGGCACTCTCGACGAAAGTCCAGGGCGGTGATCCAGCCCAAGTCAACGCATACGTCCGACGAGTTTCTCCAGGACTTTCTAGACCCTACATTTGACCCGGCTACCTTTCTCAACTCTACTCTACCACCGCTGCAACAGCGCTCCGTGCCTGGCCGCTCCGGGTCCGACATCGCGCCCCTTGCTGAGCTGTCCACCCAGGCTCAGTCACTCATCTCTCAGCTCAACGCGCAGACGTCGCGCCTTTCAAACACTCTAACTCAGCTCACCGACGACATTTTGCGCAGTGGGAGCCGCCTTGCTTATGAGGTGGAGCTCCTACGGGGCGAGACACTCAGTCTCCAGGAGACCATGAGTGAAACGCTGCAGGAGGACATCAAACAGTTCGTTCCTGAGGGTCTCCAAGAGGCCTTGAAGGAGGACAGAAACGCAGCACCCTCAACGCCAGCCAGCGTCAACGGCACGGGCACGGGCACGGGCACGGCAAACGTGGAGGACCCCGAGTTTATCAAGCAGCTACAAACACTTACCCTTGTGCGATCTCGCCTTGACTCTGTCATCAAGACGTTTGGAGACGCCATGGAATTTGTCTTCCCACCATCCGAGATCTCAGTCAGCTCTGGCTTCTTGTCCGTGTCGGCGCCCGACCCGGGCTCGGCACAGCAGAGTTCAGAGGAAAAGGGGCAAGAGGTGCTCAGGAAGCTCCGCGGCGAGATCTCTGACCTGCTGAACAAATCCGACGATCCGATCCAGGGCATTGAGAAGGCGGCGCAGCGGATCGAGCAGCACAAGGAGCTCACGCGGGTGTGGAAGGACACGGCGGAGGAGAAGGGGAGAAACAAGTTTATCGAAAGCCTGGCCAAAATGGTCGAGGACAAGCATCGAGATCTAGTAAAGGAGATGGAACAAGTAGCCAAGAAGGAGGGCAACTTGGAAGTTTCGCGACCACGGAAAGGCAGCGTGACGAGAGATGGGGCCGTGGTGGAAGACGCCAAATCGCCAGGGGGGTTTGGTTTGATCAGCCAGTTACAGAAGCTTCGGAGCGGGCTTTGAGGCGAGCAGCGTTAATCTCAATTGAAGCTTCGTTCTAGCGGGGGGCTTTATGCCCATACCAACTTGACTTTTCCAGGCTGACGAGCAAGTGAGATGCAAGTGAGATGCAAGTGAGATGCAAGTGAGATGCCGTCTAATAAGTGAGCTCACTTTGCAGGTGAGTTGATTGTGAGCAGCAGTCAACTACAATGTGAGTGTGACCCTGGCTATCTTTAGCAGCTGTTTGCAGTGGGCGGCTCAGGGCCAATGACACGGCACGATTCTCCCGGCTTACTGCTTCCGGTAGGCGGTGAACGGAGTTGGGGGGCGGTCTCAGCGAGGTCATGCTGCTACAGCCGCCGCTCTCGCCGTGTAGAGGCTGATCAATAGCCACACTCACAACTCTTGTTTGTTCTTTTCTTGCTCTGCATTGCCCTGGTTGTCGTTTGACAAGATCTTGAACACGAGGCTGAGAAGGGTCCAACGGGGCTAGCCGACTTGATATTCCCTATTTCAGCATCTTTCTTTGCATTCGCATCATCTGCCCCCTCTTCTCAGTCGGAAGCATCATAAACCCTTTGCTTCTGCCCAGCCATTCCAGACTGAAGCAAAACTAACACACCACCACGGCGAGAGCTCACGTCTCCCAACCCAACACGCAACACGCAACACACACGCACACATACACAGAATTCTCTCTTCCAGCGAACTCGCAACGGCATCTATACCTTCTGATCGTACTTGGTACATCTTGAAAAACTTCCTCAACATGGCCGCAAGCGACGCAGCCGTTCCTGCTGGCCTCGGCGGCAGATCCGACCGGCGCTCACCCCCTCCCGCTTCCCAGTCGAAACGAGACCGCAAGCGACAGGCTCTCATGGAGCGCCTTTCCACCATGACGGACAAGTTCCACCGCGAGAGAGACATGACATACCGGGATCAGCTACAAAAGATCCAGTTCGACATCAACCTTGTCCAACGTTTCGACCCCTACGACCCAAAGGTGCTCGAGGTCATCTCGGAGCTTCAGCGAGAGCACAGCCAGACGCAGGGCCCTCCTGTGAACGCCGAAGATGCCCGGAGCCTTCTCGACATGGCGGGCATCCGCTTCTCAGACTTCATTGAGGAAGTCGAGGACCTGGTGGAGATCCGCGACTTTCAATTGGCGCAGTCAAAGGTGAGAAGGCGCTGCACGCACCCTCGGTCAATTCTTAGTACTAACCCATGGCCTGCAACTAGAACGAGTACGAAAGAAGACTGCAAGAATACAAAAACACATATGCCTACAAGGTCGAAACCGCAAGACGCGAGCATCGCGCTTTGACGAGCACCCTCCGCGACCGCCTCATCAACACCTTGACCCAGAAGAAGAACCGACTGAACAGAGAGAAGGAGGTCTTGGAGATCAATGACTCCAGTGCCTTGCTGCTCAATCCGAACCAGTTCAGCCTCACAAATCCTGCGAGCCCCGGCGGCCCCCACGGCAAGCGAGCCACACGGCTGCGCAAGGACGTCGAGGACCTACAGATGTACTCGGACAACAAGAAGCGCAAGCGAAATGCAGGCGACGACGACGGGTCTCCTGTGCCGGTGCGACGTGCCCTTGACCCCAGTAACACGACGCCTCTGTGGCAATCCGAAAAGGCGCGCGCAGCTGCCAAGCAGAATGGTCCCGCCTACAGCATTGACAAGCTCTTTACCGACAAGGAGCTGTCGCTGAACTACAACACCGCTGCTCTTGCTGCTCACCAGTACGTTCTCCGCAACCGCGTCAATGGCAGCGAGTTGTCGCCCGACGATAGCGACTCCGGTCTCGGTGGCGCCAACGGCGATCTCGACGTCGACTCTCAACCTTCGGCTCCTACAATGGAGCGCTCTGTCTCGCACGCTACGCGAAGCACTCGCGGAGGCGCAAACCACAACTTCCTCGACGACAAGATCTTGGGCATTGAGGGCATTGCCAACTTTGAGGTTCCAGGTAATCTGGATCTTGTCCACGCTCAAGAGCCTCCCAAGATGCCGCCACCGGTGCCTCAGCAGTATCTGAAGCCATACCCTCGTTCTGCCGATCAGAACTTCCCTGTGCCGCTGTCTCAGGACGACATTGCTTCTGACCTCTCCGTCATGGGTTACTTCAAACAGTACGACGCGTCGCATAAGCCAGGCGCTCACCTCGACGCCCATGGTGGACTTCGCAAGGTTCTAGAGGCAGTCTCAACGCCCTACCAGCAGGCTCGCTATGTCGCCTTTACCAGCGCCGCCCGCGAGGACCCGGAACACCTCAGAGATACTCTGGGCCTGCCCGCCATCAGCAGCTTGCGCGATCAGCCGAGCCCCGCGCATGTCGGCTCAGCTCCATCCGTTGCCGCCATGTCAAGCGCCGCCCAGCCCATGAGCAGGCAGAGCAGCGCTGGTGGCGTCTCTATGAGCCGCCAGGGGAGCAGCAGCACTCGCGGCAAGGGACGCAAGAACTAGGCTTGTATTTAGCAGGACGGGGCTCCTCTCTTTTTTTCTTCAATTTTTTTCAATAGCATTGCGAGCGCGGCGCATAGGTGTTCGTACCCATTCACTTTTGTTTGTATGGTGGCATGCGGTTTCAAGCAAGCTCGACAAGGAAATTATCAGGGTGGTGTTGCATTTGTTGGTTTTGATAGGTTCTTCTTGATTTGGCAGCTGGATGTCGTCTCTGTCAAGGCTCATTACGGGATTTTGATGGGCTGAGCAATTTCAGACGTTCGGACTTCGTTATCAGCCAGGCTGGTCTAGACCGATCACAGACAGGGTCTCGAGAAATAGATATGGAAATGCCGAGTTTGTTATTTGTCACGTATGCGTGCTGCTTGCACGGGCAGAAACCCCTGACATCTCCAATAAAAAAAACAATGTCATTTCCTCATAAGTAGCTATGCATCAAAACGAAGGGGCTATCAGACAGAATTCCTAGACACAGCGAGCCTACCTAGGTACCTAGTTAGGGGCCAAATACTAACGCTCGAACCTCGATGCTCTCACGCCCCTCAGCCTCAGGCCGAGTTCTTGGATCCTCGAATGCAGTGTGCGGCACACGGCCCTTGATCCTGGACTCGGGCTTCAGGGACTCGCTGTCGAAGCATTCCAAGAGCAGCCGCTCGCTGCCAGTCATGCCACTTAGATAGTACCACTTGTGGTCTGGGTTGTGGTTGATGGCCGCCGTCCAACCACGGTAGCTGTCTGCGTACCGGTGCTCGACGGGGATAACATCATGGTCCTCAACGGAGGCGGAAGAGGCCACGGCTAGGGGGAACGACTCGACGGGACCTTTGTTGAGGGGCCGCCAGACGTTGACGAGACGATAGCGACGCTGGAGAAGCTCGTCCGCCTCGTCGGGGAAGTATCGGCGAACGCGCTGGGCCACGGCCTCGGCGGTCTGGTCGATATGGACGCGGGTTACAGGGGCTCGCCTGGCCTTTGGGTCCTGGCGACGGACGGTGTGGTCGAACAGGAAGACGCGGCTGGACCCGGGAACGCTGTTGAGAAGCAGCTGCTCAACCTCGGGGTAGTAGTTTGCCTTGATAGAGTCATCGTCTCGGAACTCGGCCTCTCTGGAAACGGGCACGTCCCGGATGATCTGGAAGGCGTCGTGATCGAGATGAAAGTCGGTCTCGCGGCCGCGGAGATCGTGGATGATAGTGGGCTGGGGGTCATCGGAAAAGTTGCGCTGGGGCTGACCCTTGGGAGGCTCGTCGACATAGTTGAAGGGAGAGGAGGCATCAGGAGGAGCGTTGAAGAAGTTGAGGGTGGCGGTGACGTCGCCGCGAGGGACGGTGGCTGAGATGGCCATTACGAGAAGATATGTCTACTTATTCAAGATGATGTCTGAAATGAAACCACTGGTTTCTTGAAGAACGTGTGGTGTAAGTCCCTTTTGGGGAGGACAACAATTGGGAGTCAGTGGCGGGACAAGAGAGTTGCCGAGGTTGCAAAATGATATGAGCTCGGAAGTATATGATGCAATCGCAAACTCCAATAAGCTCTGTGGCAAGATTGAAGATTTGATTGATCCTTGGGAGATGATAAAGAGTAATAAGTGATGAAGATGGAATTTCTGCATGGAAGCAACTTGATTCGACCTACCTCTTATATACCTAGCTTTTCCCATCCGCACTCGCGAATATTGCCGTCAATGGCACTGTTGTATTTCAAATCAAGACGCGGTACCATTGCCCAATTGTGCTCAGGATGGCTGTGAAGCTGTACATGATTGAGCACGTCATTTGCAAGATGCAAAACCGTTGGCTGCTCGTCACTTGCAAGGGCGTCACCCGATTACTAAAGGCTCCTGATTACTTTGCAAAGAAGCCTTCCGAAGGGCGGAACTACGCAATAGTTACAACTAGTAGTACTTAAGGTGATGAGGTAAGCGTGCTGGCTTGTTATTTTGAATGCGACGTCAAGGAGTCTCTCTCTGGTTTGGGTTTGTCGGGAATTGACCGGCTTTGCGGCTTTCTGCAACTAACCATTCCAATGATATCTACCAAACTTGGTTTATTTATTAGATCAATACGGAGATGCCAACATGAAGGGTCCCGAATCGCTCCCCGAGGCCATAGAGCGAGTTTATTATTGAGGCCAGCTACCGTGATGTGACGGGCTATGCACTGTCTTCTTTGCCTGGGAAAGGCAGGCAATCACAGTGCATCTATCTACCAACCTTCACCCCAAGCCAATTGCTAAAATTAGCCCCATTTAGTTACTGCTCCATCTGTTCGTGACCTACTAATTTGCAACGCCGCTACCCCATAAACAATGTTTCATCTCCGTTTCCGTATCAAAGATGCCGCATTTTGCTAATTGCTTCTGCGGAATCATCCTCTGCTAAGTTCCTTGACTGGGAGGAATCTTCAGGAAAGTCCCTGAGAAAATTGCTCATCTATTCCCAACTTCCTTCTCCCGTTGCCCCGAGTCTCGATATCGCGCCTGGGGACCTCTCATGTCTCAAATTCCCCAATCAGGCTCGCTCTCATTGCCCTCGCCCTCTACTCGCATGGAACGATTGCAACCCGCCTCAAGCGGACTATGCGAGAATAGCCAAGGCCAACGGAAATGAACGCGCAATGACATCCCCTCACCACCACTCTCCGCGCCCATCTCCGTCCGTCTCGTCGGGGGTCTCGGCCACCGGCTGCGCCGTAACCCCCGAATGTGCCTGGCGGCCTTCGTTGCCGGACCGCGATGTCACGGCTGGTACTATCGAGGACGCCTATATTCACTTCATTTTCTACTGTAACCCGGCTCTCTCGCCATCCACGGATGCGACGAGCCTTCGTGAGGCATTCCGCAACCCGCCTCGTAGTGGCGGCAAGTCGTTCAGCACATTCGCCGTCTACGAGCTTGTCCGCAGGTTCTACGACAGCGAGATACGCACGTGGACTGAGCTGGCAACGAAGCTGGGGGTTGAACCCCCTGATCCGAGCAGGGAGGAGAGTGCTCAGAAGGTTGCGCAGTATGGCGTCCGCTTAAAGGTTTGAGCCACTTAGACGAAGAACCCTCCCCGTTATTCCCATATACTAAGCCGGGCCAGAAATGGATGAACTCTATGCACGTCAAGGCCTTCTTTGAGTACCTCATGGATATGCCAAATGATTATTGGACCAAGATTCCGACAGACAAGAGTCCTACTAGCCAATCCATCCGGGATGGGGTAGCTCTCGAGGATGATATGGCCTTGAGGGCACTTCTGCCCCATATACGCCCCAAAAGAGGTCGGAAACGTCCTGTGGAAGATGACACAGTCCCTTCTATAACTCCACGCCCTCACCTGGCACCGTCACCTGCAGTTGATGACACTAGACATGGCATCAACGGCCCGCTGTCGGCAGACCCTTCCAGACTGGGCGGTGCCCCCTGGACTCCAGGTGGGAGTGCTCAACAGACGCCTTCGTTTCGATGGCCACAATCTGCAGTTACGCCAACCGCGAGGAACTCCTTCTGGGATGATGCGCTGGAGCCGCAGTCTGCCGCCACAGCTTCAAAACCCAAGCTTGCTACGCAGCGCCGAGGTCCCAAAAACGTCTCTTCAGCGTGGCGACCCGGCGTGCACAGCGGCGGCGTGAAGCCGAGGGGTCGACCGCCGATGAACCGGACCCCAGTAGACGGCCCTCTACCGTCCTCTCCACACGGAACCACGAGTGCTGCTCCGGGCGTTCCTCATACTTCGGCATGTTCTCATGCAGTCCCGGTAACTTCAGCCCCTCCGGGGAGTCCTGCGGGGATGGCAAGGGGGCCGCCGCCGGTGCAGTACGCCGTGCCGGCCACATCAACAGCCTCCCAGCTGCATTGGACTCCACCGCGGCCCGCTCGACCCAGCATCTCCCTGCAGGTTCCCGAGCGACCGACGGGCAGTATAAGGCTTGCAACGCCTCCTCCTGTTGTGACGGTCAATGGACAGCAGAGCAATGCGCAACCGGCTGAAGAGGATCCGCAGCTAGCGCCGACAGGCGAGCGAACAAGTTTCGTCAAAGCGGCATATGAGGTGAAAGTACCAAGCCAACAACCGGCTGCGGAGCCGACGTCAAGACCAAAGATACTACCAAATTTTTACTTTGAGAGGTCCGAGGACAGGACCAACGTGGATGAGGTGATTGGCTACCTGGTCCGCTCGGTTATAGAAGCGGATTGGTATGACGCCGAGGGAAAGTCGACCAATGTCTGTTCGATACAGGAGGCCGTGGCGATCGTCAACAGCGTGCTCGAGGAGATGTACACAACAGCCGCATCGCCAGAAGCCTTCCTGATCAACCTGGCTGCCGTGGCAGGAGGCGGATATCTCCTCTCGTCAACAGCTCGCGTCCGCCGCCTGGGGCAGGAAGCAGACCTGATGCGGTACAGGTGCGAGTGGGAGTACGGCTTTGGCCATGTTCGAGGCCACTACCAGATGGAGCAAGTCGTGCCGGTTGATCTTATTGGGTGTGCGGCTCACAAGGAAGATCCAGGATCGAACATAGAGACGATGGCCAACGAAACGGGGGGGAAGCTGTCTGCGGGGGAGTGGCAGGCCAAGTACGAGGGCCTGCTGGAGGAGATGCAGAAGAAGGATGAGAGGTTCATGAACATGCGAACGAGAATGATGATTTTCCTCAAGGGGGAGGCACGCACAGAATGATACCCTTTTTGTGAGAAATTATCTGTCTGTCTTGGGTCTTGAACGGTTTTTCGCAAACAAATATGTTGAATGTGTTAGATCTTGAATATAAATCTGGCTTTCTTGAAATAATCTGTACATATTCCCCTCGAGAGCCCCTGCTGGGGATTAACACCAAGTCATGGAGCAGCGTCAGGGGTACCGGGGTGAGCCCCTGCATGTGGCCCGACAAATCGTTCATTCAAGGTGGCATGTTACTACGCGGAAGTTCGCAAGGGACGAACTCTCGGATGCCATTGAGGCCGGCAGCCGATATGTGTCACCATCTCAGGGCGCCGATTGAGGCACAGCAGTAGCTTGGGTTACGACGGCGACTCCGAGAAGAAGACTGCACGGTCCGAACCAGGGATTCATGACAGACAGAACCTTGCTACCGTAGAAAGTCGCTCTTGAATCACGATACTTACAAACTTGGTGATCGTGTGCGAACCAATGCTTTGAAGTTGGGCGGCCGGAAAGCGGAGCCAAGTCGGCGAAAACATGGGGGAATCTGGGGAATCTGGGGAAACTAGGGCAGCAATTCGAAAACCGGGAGAAGAGCAAGGGGGAACCGGAGACACGAGCCTTCTTGGTGGGGAGGCTGGATGTATTGCTGTATGCCGGTCGTTGGCGGTGGTGTTGGTGGTGGAGATGAGATAAGCTGGGGATGTCCACTCACGCAACAAGGAATTCTGTTGCCTTGCGCCCGACGGCTACGCCAGCTCAATGCAGCCTCCACAACCGCCGCGAAAGAAGTTAGCGAAAACCTGGAGAGGGTGACGAGCGGAGTCGGCGAACGAGATCAAATGGGGGGGACGGTAAAGAAATATCCATCGCACTCTATTCAGTCGAGAGGCTTTGCATGCAAACTAGGGTGAAGGGAGGCTGGCTGGCCTGGCCTGGCCCACTGACATGCTCACGGAACGATGAACCTGGGGTAACTCGTCGAGGCCTTGCCGGTCTGGTATCCCACTTGGCATCTACATCCTCTACTGGAACCCGCTGGCTTGCCTACTAAGTAATGTTGGCTTGTCGCTGCCAAAGTTGCAGTCGAAAGCCTGGATCATCATCTCCTACAGAGCATTGAGCTGCCCAGAACGTTTCCCCTACTCTGTACTACTACCCCTCCCCACCCTTGTCTTCCTGGGCCCCCGGGACGCCTTGCCCAGCATTTGCCGCTCCGTCGGCTCCCCAGATAAAGCGCAACTGGAGCGCCTTTGGAGCGTCCGATCTCTCGCTGCCACTCTCACCATTGTTGCTACACATTCATCTGCGTGCCGTCGTCTTCTCCGCCAACACGAGGCAGGCGTCGTCTCTCTCATGTTATCCATGGCTGAGGGGTGAATGCTCCCCCGGTTACTCTCCGAACCCCGTGCTGCCGTGCTGCCTACCAGTCCCGACCGCCCTTGAAGGTGCCGCCCGGGACTGTGCGATCCATAACGAACCTCATCTCATCTACACTGGAAGCTCCTCAATCTTCGCCACTTTCACAACCCCGACCAGTTCATATGGTCCAGGTCCAGCCCGATCGTCGCCTTCTATTAGCACTCGATTGCCTGTAGTCCAGTTTCGTGCCGGCCACACAAGAAGCCCAAAAGTTCTGCTTTCAACTTGCAGCAAACCGCGTCCTCCGCAGAGGTGAATAGGTTTCACAACTTCGCCCCTCCGCCTCGCGTGTGTGCCTCGTCCCCGGCTCTCCAGATCTCCCAACTCCACCCCCACAAGGTGATCGTCCGAGGCGATCGTCCGCAAGTCGAGCCGGGAATCATCTGAGAAGTCGATTTTGACGCCTTTCAACTGTCTCGACTGGATGTTTATGGTGTTCTGTCGTTCCTACGATATCTTCATCGCTGCCAAGGATCGAGGCCATTTCCCAAAGTTTCTCTGGCGTCTCTATCGACCTCATCCGGGCGACACCCCATTCCTCGTCTTGGACCCATCAATCGGCCCCCGCTTCTTGTCCGGCTACTTTCAGCATTCTGATACAAGATGGCGCCGAACCAGGGCGACGATGAGGTGGAAGCGTAGGTGCCCTTTGCGCGCCTCGGCATGCTTGATTTGACGTATGCTGTGCTGACCAATCTCACCAGCCTTTCAAGAACACCCCACGAATTTGCCTACAGTTCTATGATTGAACATGCTCGCCGCCCTTCCGAGGCGTATGTCAACCTACACGCCAATGTGGATGCCAAGTACGTCCTACCTCACATATCACGGCTGCTAGTCGATCCGTCTTGACCTGGCAACCTTGACTAACATATGCACGTGAAGGATCAAGAACCCTTTATGGGGCATACCTCGAAGCAAGCTTCTGGCAGATGTCGACGACTTCTGTCGCAGGAAGGATCTCAATGACTACCGCGAACTTATTCGAAAGGGCGCTCTTGTAGCTCAGGATCCTACCGGTTATGAAGACATCGACTGCGAAGAGAAACTCAACGACGCCGAAATCGAAACTTTGCGAAATGAGATTCTTCATAAATGGAGGGTTCCGTTCGTCCTGTACCTGACCGTTGCCACCTGCTCTATCGGTGCGGCCGTACAAGGGTGGGATCAGACGGGCTCCAATGGCGCCAACCTCGAGTTCCCCAAAGCCTTCAACATCGCCAGTGAGAGCATTCATGACAAGCTCCTCGTCGGCCTCGTCAACGCAGCCCCTTACATCAGTACGGCTTTCTTCGGCTGCTGGCTCTCTGATCCTATGAACCAGCATTTCGGCCGACGGGGCACCATTTTTTTTGCCGCAAACTTCTGCCTTTGGCCTGTCATTGGGAGCGCTTTCTGTAACAGCTGGCAGCAACTTCTGATGTGTCGCCTGCTACTTGGTATCGGAATGGGAACCAAGGCGTCGACGGGTAAGTCCTTGTCCCTCGAGCACTGCCGTCCAGGCGTTCCTAAGCCCAAGACTGACGCTTACCATGACAGTCCCCATTTTCGCCGCAGAAAACTCGCCGGCCCCGATTCGAGGTGCTTTTGTCATGAGTTGGCAGATGTGGACTGCATTTGGCATCTTTCTTGGAACCTGCGCAAATGTTGCCGTAACGAAAATCGGCCACAACGCATGGAGATATCAGCTGGGCTCGGCTTTCATTCCCGCCGTGCCTCTCATCTTTCTAATATACTTCTGCCCTGAGTCGCCTCGCTGGTACATGAAGAAAAACAGATACCGCGACGCGATTAAATCGCTACTGCGTCTACGGAACCACCCGATCCAGGCTGCACGCGACCTCTACTATATCCACGCGCAGCTCGAAATCGAGCTCGAATTCATTGGCAAGGGCAACTATGTCACCCGATTTATCGAACTGTTTACAATCCCTCGCGTGCGCCGCGCTACTCTCGCCTCCTTCGTCGTCATGATCGCACAGCAGATGTGCGGAATCAACATCATCGCGTTCTACTCGACGAATATCTTCAAGGAGTCCGGGGCCAGTGACAATCAAGCACTGCTCGCGTCGATGGGCTTTGGCCTGGTTAATTTTGTCTTCGCTTGGCCTGCAATCTGGACGATTGATACTTTCGGACGACGGTCCCTATTACTCTTCACTTTTCCCCAGATGGCATGGACACTACTCGCGGCTGGTCTATGCACTCTAATACCCGGGACCGGAGGGGCTCATCTTGGCCTCGTAGCCTTGTTTGTCTACCTCTTTGCCGCCTTTTACTCACCGGGAGAAGGCCCAGTACCTTTCACTTACTCTGCAGAGGTCTTTCCGCTATCGCACCGTGAAGTTGGCATGTCATGGGCTGTGGCAACTTGCTTGTTCTGGGCGGCTGTCTTGTCCATCACGTTCCCACTGATGCTGGCTAGACTGCACGCGATAGGCGCCTTCTTGATGTACTCGGGCTTCAACTTTGTCGCACTGATCATGATCTTCTTGCTGCTGCCAGAGACGAAGCAACGGACATTGGAAGAGCTTGATTATATCTTCGCGGTGCCTATTCGTGTCTTTGTCAAGTACCAGGTGACCAAGGCGCTGCCTTGGTGGATACGCAGATGGATTTTGATGCAGCGAGACGCAACGTTGGAGCCACTCTACCAGTTTGATACGACAGTACTTGAAGACAACCACAGCAGCGATGCTGGATACGAGAACGACAAAGCCAAGGTCGAGCTCAAGGACACAATTGGACTTGCGTCAGGAGCTCAAACCTCCAGATGATGCTGCTGATGAAGGGCAAAAGTTTTTGCAACAGCCGACGTTGGACTCGTTTGATGATATGGCCTGGACTAGGTGTTCGTCCTTTATGATACCCTGGAAGAAGAAAAAGGAGTAGGCGAATGTACTAGGATCAATATTTTTTTCGAAGACTCATTTGGATACCCCACGATGGCGGAAGAGCAGTTGGAAAAGTGTGTGACGTCATGTACAGGAAGTCATGATTACTTTGTGTTTACAATGAATAATGAGTATTTGACCATGATGAAGACATCATCTTACCAAGGCAATCAGGGATTGACGAAGGCACCGGCTAAGATCTCGAGTGACGTCGAGGAGGCGCAGCGGAAAATGAAGCTGTTGAAGTGACCGAGAATTCCGTCATTGACGCGACAGGCGAGTCGCCGGCGTCTCGGCCGGGACGGAGGTTGGGGGATGATCAACAGCCAGCAATCGAGTGGCTCCACCTGTGACGAAGTTGCAAAGATGCGAGCAAAAACATCGACCTACGCTACGCCTACGTAGGACTGGAGGCCAAGGAAAAGACAAATTGGGCCGAGCCTGGCGGTCACTGATAGGAATGGGCTAGGAAGCCGGGGCGATGCTCCCGAAATGGGCGGTTGACACCGATCACAGCCTAAAGGAGGTTAC
>JADBHU010000461.1:0-101898 GCA_017140155.1 Fusarium devonianum | reverse complement strand
TTTGATCTATTCTATTGGATAATAATCTAGATAGAATATTATATATAAAGTCAGAATATATATATATAGAGGAAGCCCAATGATTCAAGCTTACCAACGCCCTCTTGTGTTTATCAGGACCCTGACATCTCCCATCAGACTTATTCTCGTGCAACCATTCATATCGGGATAGTGCCGCAATATTTGAACTAGCGCAAAGTGCCTCCTGCCATTCGTAATAGCCTTTGTGATTATTCCTCGAGGAGCAGTATGAGACAGCGAATCTAGGCAAATATCACAGCGGATCAGAATCTGGCCTATATGTGAGACAAGGCTTGGCCGTCGTGAATACTAGTAAATAATGTTGTTGGATCGTGCGTCGGCGTTGGCGCCACACGAATCTGGGTAGCACGGATACCCGAGCAAACGGCTGACTCCCTGGACAAATTCACCCTGCGAGCCACATTGCGACGATTGGCGACCCCAACTCAACCTCGTAGTTATGATTGGCTGAGAAAGGATTGGGCCAGTGACCCAAGCAGCTACCAAAGCCACTTTGAGCGGTGGGAGTTGGTAGTCAGGGTTTGGACTGTAGGGACGAGTTGTAAGCGCGGAGGATGAAGGACTCTACTATTACAAAAATCTGATTGTCAACTTGTCCGGGTTGAGCAAACTTCACTCAATCTTTGCGTGGCTTGGAACAACCATCGGGACCTCCCCCATGCAGTTAAACCGTACCTCTCCAGCTGGCCACTGTTAGGCTCTTGAGCAATCCCCCCGCCCCACCTTGCGTCTCCCGTTTGCTGCCCAAAGAAAAAGAGCCACAGAGTCCTTCCCGTAGTGCCGGTCAGCATCAATTCCCGTTCAAGTGCCCCAGCGACGACTATAACTTCGTCCTCCAGCTGGGTATGAGCCTCACCCCATGTTGCATAACAACCTGTCGAGCCTGCACTGCCGGCTCCGCTTCCACGTGCACATTGAACAAGACCATCGCAATATGCTCCACCTTGGTGTCTCTTATGGCCAAGCTCATGAGGCAATCGACCATTCCGCGGTAGGGAAAGGTCATTGTTACGGCAGCTTTCCAACAGGTCGTCGTCCCGTCGATCTCGACCGGATCTCTTCTGATTGCGCCGCTCATGTATTCGGGGAAAACGGCTGCGGTTCCTTGAAGAGAAGCGTGCGAAAGTGCCTGCTGTTGTAGGCCTGTGTTGAGACGAGTCTCGTTTCCGGATGTATCCGTGTTCGCTGTCGGACCACGCTGTACGGAGTTCCGAAGAGGAGCGATGCTGAAGCTCATTGACCGAGTCGGTGAAGTTGAGCGTGTTTGTTCTCGGGCCTCTGGGTCGCTTGTTGGCGCAAGGAGCCCTGTTCAACCGCGTTAGGAGGCGAAAACAAGAACAGAGAGACTTCTTACGGCGGCGTTTGGGCACTCGTAGCATCTTGTCAATCGCATTTTGGGCAGTAGCGTGAGGTAAAGTATCGGCCACCCTCTTCGCAACCAGCGATCGTTCTTTGATGGGAAGCTGATCGAACGCAGCAATGGCTTGGTGTTGAGCCTGCCGTCCTTCGTAATGACTCTCACCATTCGTTGCGAGGAAATATCCTAACCAGGCTGCGAATCCTGCTTTCAGAAAGATGCGGCCCGTATCACCCGGCCCAGACTCGGCCGCTTTTGCCAGGGCTCCATCGAGTCCATACGGCGTCTTTCTACGCGTCCATTCAGACACCAGGTATTTGCGGAATATTTCGGTTACATTGGTCATCATGTGCTGTTTCTGATCGGAACATGCCTCTGCTGGCTCTGGGCTTGCTGTGTGTGTGGTCTGCATTTTGCTCGGACAGGTTGTGCGGGAGTTTCAGAGGGAATCTTGTGAAGGACTTTTGCTCACTTCGGGGCTCTGTTTGCAAGATGACTGAAATCTCAGCGTGGGAGTCTGACCACAAAGTTCCCTCAAAACCAGAAAATGGCAGGGACTTGTACTCATTTGGGGGCGAGAAAATGCGTGAATTTCTTGTCAAGACAAACATGCATCAGACTGACTCTGGGAAGCATGGCAAGCAACACTGCAAGGAGTCTGTTTTGGCCTCGCTTATGAGAAGGGCGGGGAAGGGCACCTTTCCACGAGTATGGCTGCGAGGCGCAGGAAGTGGTGCATGGGAACAGGATTGGACAGGCAAGATTGGACAGGCAAGATTGAAGGCAAGCTTGGATACGCGAGGATTGGCCAGGTAGGATTGACCAAGGAGGCTTGCATGCATGCTGGGAAACTTGTCATATGACAGCGGGGTATGACATCCTTGTCCCTAGAATCCTAACAACAGCCGGGCCATGAAAGGCCAGGTGGTCGAGCCTCTGCAAATCAGGCCCTTAGAGTACGATACCCTTGGCAATCGACCATCTTTATCGACCACAGTTGCAACCTTGCCAGAGACGAACAGCAGTGAAGAAGATCACATCATCTGATCACGGTGATGGAAAAGGAGGGATTGCTCAGCGGGGGGCATGCATGCCGCAGAGGCAGAAGAAAGAGGCCTCAATTGTCTATAATTATGTTGTTCCAGGAACCTTTGAGCTCGAACAATACCACAGCAAATCACTACTCATCATGGCTCAAGCACAACTCACGAGCTTCGAGACGAAGCTCTTCGAAGAAGCCGAGCATGACATAGAGTACAAGTCGTCTCGGTTCTGGCAAATCTTTCTCCAGGGGCAATTCCCTCTGGACGACGACTACGGTGTTGTTTGTGAACAGGCTCCAGATGACTCTAGGCGACGTGTCGACATAACGGTCCTCCGGTATGATTCGAGCCATCACACTTTGTCTGCCATGGTGTTTATGGAAGTCAAGCGTCGTGGTGGAGATATCAAGGCCGTTGAAGATCAAGCATTGGATGCAGCAAAACGGGCCATAGCCGCCGATGGCTTGATGTTCGTGTACGTCATGACGGCCTGGGGCCTTCGGTTTCGAAGCTGGATTGTGAGGAGCGACACGAGGGCTTTGGAAGCTTTGCAAGGATCCAATCAACGAGCCTTCGTCAATGAATACCTCGATGTGTATCAGTACCTGAGCCAGTTCGAACACGCTGTTTCCCGCATCAAGGAGCATCCCCCCCTGCGCCAAGCTCCAGTCATACCATCCCAAGCCTTCGCAACAGGGAGTGATCCGCAGCAACATCTTCCAGCCTCAGCAAATGCAGCATCCATGGATTACAGCTACCCCCAGAGCTATTATCAGCCGCCAAATGAAGGGATGTCGACGGGCTATGCCTATGCCGTCAGGCAGCAAGAAGCAGCAGACGGAACAATGCCAGCAGGCTACGCTTACGACCCCAGCCAGAATCCAGGAACAGCAGCGGAGGGTATGGGCTCAGCAGGAATATATGGGCAGCAGCCTTCAGGCGCCAATTTGCCTTCATGGGGATATGCAGGTGTCGCAGCGGGCGCTGCACAAGGAAGAGACAGTTCAATCACTTATGAAATGGAGGCTCGGGTTACTCGGAAATCTCACCTGACGTCCAAAGACGAGTTCTCGTTCGAAGACAGGAAGGGCAAGACACGTGTTACAGTAGCCGCCGATTGGAGACAGAATCGACGGAATGGACATACTGTATTTGAGTATCGCTACAAGGACACAACCTACTGGTGCAAGAGACTTCATTAGGAGGTTGGAAAGCATGGGATATCAGGTTGGCACTTTTCCAGTATTTCCTTTTGTTAGATTCACATAGTACGGATGACTATATTCACACTCGCTGTCTCGCTCCATGTTTCACCCGGCAGGCGTGCGCACACGTGATCTTGTGTATGATTGATTGCCTTTTCCGCCCCTGCGTCAACAACGATCCCCATTTTTGATCCATATGCATCGCCTTCATCAGCCATGGCGGGCATATGTGTGACTCGCCGATGCGGCTTTTGCAGATTTGAACTCGTCGATGGCGAGGAAATCGTCGCAGGCAAGGATATCGTTCATTTGGTAAATCATAACTAACAATACCAGTTAAGCAAGGTGACCGCCTTTCTGAGCCGTTTCATTACTCTCTTTTGATGGAAGTCAAGGACAAACTCTCCCCGATACCATATGTCGCCTGCAGGGGCGTCTGTCCACACGATGGCGGACAGGTAGTCGGATGTCATACCGGCTGTCTAAGACTCGACCCTTCAGGGTCATATGAGAGGCTCTTCAAGACCACCGAATACGCTTTTGAGCCTCCATTATCCCAACAGAAATCACGCCATCGCTGGCTTCAATCCAGCCTCGCATCAAATATCATGAAGTCAAGACCTGGAGAATCGTTTGAACTCAGGACCCAGATGTCTTTGTCGTTCGAGTTATGGGACTGGATCGCTCGATATCTTCTACGGGAATACGCCGTGGCAATGGCTGGCGTCCTACAACTACATCCCGCAGTCTCGGCTGGTAACTTGAGCATTTCAGCTGAGATATGGGCTCGCCATGTAACTTTTGAAGGGACGAGGTACATTTCTTCCCTGTCGAACGAGCCTGGTCGTGGCCACGATGCTCGAATCTTGTCTTTACCAAGCCCGAAAGGGCAAGTTAACGTGCTGTATGTGTCTGAAGACCATTTGGGCATTACGCATATGATATTCGCCAACTCTGCGGAACAAGCACCCGCAGTTTACGATGGACCAAGTACCTGGTGGAAAACACTATTGTTAACCGACCGAGAGTCAAAGCTCGGGTTCCAAACTGATGTGAGTTTTCTCTTTCTCCGAAGGTCTCCTTTAAAAGCTTGCTGATTGCGGAAGTCAGGGTGCAAAGCTACGCATGTTGACCTGTACCGACCGGGTTGGTTGTCGACGTACAACCAAGAGTGTCTCCTGGGCCATTCCGCAACCTCCTGGAATGCATTTCCGACTCCATCGCCTCTGTCGCAATCTTCTTCCACATCCACCGCCATCTCGAATGTCTCTATTTCGTTACAATGATCCAGCTATTACCGCTTACTCGGTTTGTTTCGATTGGGATCTTATTAGCCTTCACGCTCATTTGCCAGGCGAGAATTTGAAATTCTACGATGTCAGGCTGGATGAAGCGGTCTGGGTTCACGTGGCACTCAACACAGACGAACTGATTTCGGAAATATGGATGCGAACCTCCGAACCCACCAGCTGGTATAACGCGCTGGTAATCAAGACGAACCAATGTCGTACCCTTTGTCTAGGAGCCC
Source organism: Fusarium devonianum (assembly GCA_017140155.1). NCBI lineage: Eukaryota > Fungi > Ascomycota > Sordariomycetes > Hypocreales > Nectriaceae > Fusarium > Fusarium devonianum. The sequence goes on along the minus strand of JADBHU010000461.1, from coordinate 96,723 downwards.
AGCCAAGTCGAGAAGTTCCCGCATGCTCGTGGACGCTCTTGGATAGGCCGCGGGGAGAGCCAGGTCGATTCTTTTTCGACTCTAGTGCCTCCCACGGCGTTCTCCAGCTGGCCTTTGAAACTCCCCAGCCTGCTGAGCATAACCCGCACCCGGCCATGCCAAAACCCTTGTACCCTTACCCGAGATCTAGGGCTGGAGAGAACTTTTTCCATTCATCAGCAGAACTCAAGGATGTCGCCGAATTCATTCCGTGCCGACGTAAGATGCACGGTGAATCAACTGTGATTGGGCTGCTCCTCCGCTACCTAAACGGATCGCAGGCAAGCGTTGGACATGTCCGTCTGGACTGTCTAGCCGCCCCTGTGGTGGTCGGTTCCGCGCATAAGCTGTGGTTGGGGTTTTCTTTTACAGAGAACATGTTTCCCTTTGTATCTCACATTGAGCTGTCCCGAACTTCAGAGACCAACGAAGTAGAATGGCTCGACGTGCCTTGGGATGGGACCTTGGAATGGTGGTACTCATGGCGGCAGTGTCAGGTGTATCACGAGGGCAGAGGAAGTAGGCCAACTAGGTTTTAGAAACAAGGTCAGGTTGAGACGGAATCATGATTCTGCTCTACCTGCATTAAAGACTTCCCAATGTTTGACGTTTCAGACACGGTTTAAGCATAGTGGAAGGAGACACTGGAGACAATTTTGGAGCCAAAACCTACACAAAGTAGAGCTTCAGGCTGTGACTGTATCTACTGGGAAGAAGGGGAATATACGGAGTTTTTCTCAAATAGTCCAAGATTTTTGCTGAGCCACCTTGATGCATGTATCCAAGCCGTTCTACCCGCAAATATGCATACTCATTGAAGCATTGGGTGTAATAATTGATTTACTGCTTCCAAGGTGGCTCATTTGAAGAGTTCAATGTAAACCAAATCAACCTTGAACAGACGGCTTTCTTCACCTGCCCATTATGTTTCTAGACAGAAAATGATCCCGAGGTTAGAAATGCCGTTCTTCCGAGAAAAACAAAGGCCCGTGTTGTGCCTGTTGGTCGTGTCAGCCCCGTCGTGCGGTCTAGATTCGGGTATCCAACCAACAACATGACACCATTCTCGGATACTCGGCCGGGCCCCATAGAATCCTGCGTAATTCAGCCCAGGCTCGGCCCAGGCTGAATCAAGCCCGGAACCCTTTGTTATTTAGAGAAGAAGGGTCACTTTCCCCAGGATTCTCAGAGTTTCCTCTTCGCCACCTGTCTTAGGCACTCGATCAAAATGAAGCTCAACATTATCAACTTATTGGCTTTAGCGTCCTTGGCTCCGTCGGTCTGCTCTGCATCAATCGCGCTGAATGCTGAGCCCCTCAGTGTAGCCGATGAAGTGACGGAAAAGCGCCTCGGAGAATCTGGAACTGAACCTCTTGAGCCTGAGAAGCCGAGGAATGTAAGATTAAACTGAACACCCGGTGCACAACACACTGTCTAATTTTGTTTCTGAAGGTCTATAATATCCTCGGTGATCTTGCTTCATGCGTTGTAACTGCTGGGTGCATCAAGGTAAGTGGCTCGGGCCAAGTGATAGCTGAACGATTATTGACACATCCTCACACAGGAATCCGTTCTCTATATTGGTAAGCGATCGTATTGAGGTATCTTCCTGATGCCAAACACTGACCTTATAGGTTCCGCCATCAATCGCGCCCATCAGCCAAAGCCTTGCGGCACTTTTGAAGGATACGCCGGGCCCAAGGGAGAAGTCCGGTATCAGTTCAAGGTTTGCAGCCCAAGCATCCGTCAAACCCTACAGCTAGGAGCTAACATAAGCGCAGACCAGTGGCAAAGGCTGCGATGTTTCATTTGAGCAGGAGACTATTGCTGCTGCAATCGAGCACAACCTCAAACAAGGCGAGGATATCTGCAAAACCCAGTGCATAGATCTGACTGATGGACATTACGCTTCGTGGTGGAATGGCTGGCTTCTCGTTGGACCTACCGACGGCTTTGACTCCGAGATGTATTGCGGTCCTGAGCTTTATTTCTACCGCGGTACCTGCGATTCCGACGACAGTTGGGGCGTTCAAGGCTAACGCTTAAAACATAACTTTGATCAGATTTTGTAAATGGAATTAAAATACCCCAAGATATTTTTCTTGGCATATATTTATCGTTAAGTTACTTGCTGCCTCTCCGTAAGATCCAATCAGCGTCTGCCCAGACGCGCCCCCTGGAATGGCCTGACTAAACCCCGCTTGAGGGGGGATGACCTGTCGTATGTCCATAACTTAACCCCTCAGGAGCCTCAGCCTATGTTTACAGCTTTTCAACTCTCGGAATGAACACCAGTGCTTGACTCTGAGACGCACAGCGACAGAATGGAAGCACCGATCGAAGGCCCGATCGAGCCGGATCATTTCAGCGACAGCGATTCTGCCTTTGACGATGGGGTGGGTGCTGTCCTGTCAAAGACCTTGTTCTGGATCTAGCTAAACAGACTGGATTACAGAGCTTAGCATCATCCACGACGAGCTTGAGTAGCTCTATCCTTGACTATCGAAGGGAGAATGGCAGGACATACCACAAGTTTCGCGATGGAAGTTAGTCCTCAACCTCATTTGACCTACGAAGCCATGGAAACCGTGAAGCTGATTATAAAAATCAGAGTACCACTTCCCCAATGACGAGGCTGAGAATGAGCGGCTGGGTGAGTGATATCTCCCCGAGATATTCGTCGAGAAAAGTCTGCCGCTAAATTTCATCGTCCAGATCTACAACATCACATATTCTACCTCACTCTTGATGGCAAACTGGGTCTAGCCCAGCCCAGCGAACCCGAATCCAAGGTATCTCGAGTCCTAGACCTTGGTACCGGTACCGGTATCTGGGCCATGGACTTTGGAGAGGAGCACCCCAAAGCTGAGGTAGGAATAAGTTCTCTGAAACCAAGGACGCATTTCTAATACGTGAGAATTGACAGGTTATTGGGATTGATCTCTCGCCGAATCAGCCTTCATTGTTTGTCATAACCTGTCCTATTGCGAACTCTTAGGTCAATGACTGACTGAATCCTCAGTGTTCCCCCTAATGTCAAATTCGAGATCGATGATTTTGAAGACGAGTGGGCGTACTCGCGCCCATTCGATTACATTCACAGCCGGATGAACAACTCTAGCATCTCAAACTGGGAAGACTATATCCGAAAGTCATTTGAGTAAGCCACTCCATACTTGCTTTCCCCTTGCCAAACATATCCCTTCTCACAGCCTTCCCAGGAACCTAACCCCAGGCGGCTACCTCGAACTGCAAGAATTCGGCCTCCCCCTCTCTGACGACGGCACCCTCACGGCAGAATCCTCTCTCCAACAGTCGATGCAACTCCTCGGTGAAGCAGCTGCCAAGTTTGGCCGCGGATTCATCGACCTCAAGGCCCTCAAGCCCCTCCTCGAGAAAGTCGGCTTCGAGGATGTCCGTGAGTACCATTACAAGTGGCCCTCCAACACCTGGCCGCGTGACCCCAAGTTCAAGGAGCTCGGCGCCTGGAATCATGAGAACATTGTCACGGGCCTGCAGGGCTTTCTTATGGCGGCGCTGACGAGGGGCCTTGCATGGAAGGCTGAGGAGGTGGACGTTCTGGCTGCAAAGGCTAGGACTGATATGCTCGACAAGAGGATTCATGCTTATTGGCCCATGATTGTTGTTACGGGGAGGAAGTCTGGTGACAAGGATTTTGGTGCTGCCATAGCGGAGTGATCAGGCGTGGACTAACAGAATCTTGCCCTGGAGCACTAGGAGTGAGGAATATGGAGGCATTGGTTGACCGGCGTTTAGTCAAGATGAATAGTTCGATCTCGATTTCGGGAATCTATTGAGCCATTTACAGGATTAAAGCCCGGAAGCAACTGAGCTAGTTACAGAAAAATATTGAAGCTTTTGCCTTGAATAGCTACTGTGAGTGGGCTCACCTCTTACAGAATGCTGTCCGTGACATGTACAAGTAGAAACAGCGACGACCAAGGACCGGTGAACGGCAAATTTAAATATCGAAACATTGGACCTCTCTATCTATATTCTTTTCTATCTATCGCAGCAAGGCCGTAATTACTTCTGGTGGTTTTGGCAACGCCGCTTCTTGAACGTGTGGGCGCCCAGGAGCGTGCAGTTCTTAGCAAACCCAGACCTTCAGAACTATTGGTTTCCTCTGTATCTCTTCCAGTACTTTTCTAACTCAACACCCCGCCTATGGTTCCTCGATCTCTACTCCAATGGTCTATCAGATATCTCAGGTTATGATCTGCAATCCATCATATCAGCTTGAAACGTTCAAGTACACGGTCCCAAATAGCGAGGACTCGAGGCTCACTTCTTCTCCCGACGAGCAGCAATGGTATAGAAAAGACTCCCATCGTAAATGCCACGAAGGTCTTCCTTTAGAATGCGGCCATCTTCAGGCCATAACATGAGGTACGTCGCAAGCCCTGTGAACAGTGTCAGATTCGTCCATTCTTTCAGGTTCAAGTATCGCAAGCTCACACTCAAAGAGAGCACCGCCCCAGCCGATAGGGTCCGCAATCAGTCGCTGACCTTTCATCAACTTTGTAATGTCCCAAAAGGTCAGGTAGTCACGCCCTTCAGCATACTTTGAGAACAAGTCTTCAAACTTTTGCGGGACGAAGCGTCCCTCGGTATCATAAGTGTTGGTGTCACTGCCATGCTTGTCCTTGTGGATGTTGTCGAGGTAGATTCGGAAGAAGGGATCTGGGATGTAGGACGACAAGGTGGGGTATGAGAAGTTGGCATGAATGATAAAGACGGCTAGAAGCGATAAGATGAACCCAAAGCCTAGTCGATTGAAGCCCTGGAATGTATCAAAAGGCCATAGCACGCCATCATGGTCCTAGACGAGGTTAGTCATGGGTATCAAAAACCTGGTGGGGGGTTGTGGTTACGCTGTCGAAGAAATCGCAATGCTGCTGAAGGACCTGAACATGCTGTCAGAACCAAAGAAGAACTACATACGGGTCCAGTGTTTTCAGTATTGAGAATGGCTACGTACTGTCTGGTGTCGGTGCTTGTGAGCCCAGTTTCCATCAGTTGTGCCATGTGGACGCTCGTGCGTAGCGGCCAAGTTAGCTCGTGCGACGCCTTTCGTGGATAGTCAGTGAAATGGCCTCTTCTGCGTCAATACTACTAAACTTACCGGCATGAGCTAGCCTGGGCGAGTCAGTCTCAGGTTGATAAGGCTTGCGCTGGACAGTTATTGGGACGGTATCAATCGATGATACGATCGAATCCCTAGCATCGCCGTCCTCTCGATGGGTTTCGTAATCCATGACGGCCTGCGGTTGTTTGCTTGGCGTAGACAACACTTTGATGATTTTTTGCTCAAGAGTGGTTCGGTGACTGGCTTTATAGGGCGACGATAACAATGAGCCGCTGTTGACGTCATTGACCGTCAACTTTTGATGCGCGCATGTGATTAAGGGGCTTTCTAGGTTGTTTACTTACGGTGAGGTTCGTTCAGAGTTGATGGGTACTTTGCTGCAACAATTACCCCCTGCACAATCTTGATGGAGCCAGTCTGGACAGGTTACGTGGGATGAGGAGATCAAGAGTCTCTCAGGCTTCATCTACGGTCTCTGGTGCAAGGTGATGACTTTGTGAGATTCTACAATCGGGCACCTTGGTTCTGATCATGTGATTATATTCGAATTAAAATATTAGATTCGTATAAATAACATCCCTCACTCAACCCTTTTAACGTGTCGTGGAATGCATCTGTATCAACTCGACATCGCTCGCGTAATTCCTTTTCCCGTCCTCCCAGATCTCTTCGTCTGTCACCGCGTATGTAATGGACGAATCGCGACGTACGCGAGGGCCCGACGACTCTGGTGTTTCATCAAAGTGCTCCATAGGTTTGGTCTTTGATGCTGCGGGTCCGCCGTCCACTTTCGGCCCTGACCTTGACTTGGCGCTGTCTTCGGTCGAAGCCCGAGTGCCTGTTCGGGATCCAAAGTAGGGCCGGAGAGACGGGAGACAGGCGACGACGAGTCCGATGGTCATGTCGAGGGAGCTCCAGAGAACTAGATTGGTAGTCAGTAAAGCCGTTTGCGGAACAAGCGTGCTGGAGTCGCAAATCGACAACTTACCAATTGTACTGAGCGAGATGTTGTAGTCCTCGCCGGCTTTTTGAATGGTGATGAAGCGGAGAAGGCAGAAGGCAATGTTGATGGTTCCGAGGAGAAAGGTAAAGTAAATCCCAAGCTTCAATGGCCGCTTCACCTGCAAGCCGGGAATGATCAACCACGGCAGGATAAAGACTGCGAGTAGTGGTCAGTAAGAGGGTGGCGTTATAGTCATGACAGCGAAGCAACGTACTCAAGATGTCCCCCAGGAAATGTAGTCCCCAGCTAATTTGAAAGACTATTCCGTACGCCTCCTGCGGGCATGTCTTTGCAGGATCGGTGGACCTATCAGAAAACATTAGATCGAGGACGCTCAAGAGCGGAAGATGATGGAGCCCTACCAGTTTCGCTCCACCGGCAGACATATGCAGAAGAGCAGCAAGATTGTGACCACATACGAGACGGCCACGAAGACAGTCGTGACCCAGAGAAAGATGCGCCGTTTGACCATGAAAACCGGAAAGACCTGCAAGTATACCGAGAGGAGAGCAGCCTTGCACAGGTAAAACGTCGTGTAGTAGGGGAAATTACACGCAAAAAACAGCTGCAAGTCGTCAGTCTCGTCCTGAAACCTCATCATCTCAGTCTCTTCCTCACCTTGAGTACCAGCTGGAGATCCTCCACTTTGCCGTTGTAGCCCTGAAACCGTGTGCTGACGTCGGGGTCGAGAGCGCCGAGCCTGGCAAAGAGCGGACCGAAGACGGCAGTTACAATGGCGCTCGCCCAGGCGGCGCACATGATGAGGTCGCTGACGAGGAGTCTCCGGTTCTGTATCCTGACTCTCAGGTAGAGGCGAGCCGCGATGACGAGGGTCGCGATGACGATGAGGGTCCATTCTGAGGCCTGGGACGACTTTGTGTCAGTTTTTTTTTCCAGTGATTGATTTGTTGAGGGCGGTTATCCTTGAGGTTTACGCACGAGAATCGCCGCTGGACCTGGAGCACCAAGTGACATTGTGAAGCTTGGGCAGGTTTCGACTGCTAACCGGTTCGTGTAAAAGGCGCGCAGCTGGTGGACGACGATCAGGCCCCGGAAGCCCCCCGACGCTGTTGAAATGGCAAAACAGCTTTTCGACAAGAAAGACGTTTCACTCGATCTCAGGAAAATGCTTTTGCCACGCGAGCGCCGAGGGGCGCGGCGTTCCTTTTAAACTGGACGACAGTAGACACCTCAGCTGAAAATGCTGACCAAACACGTTCGGGACCCGTCTGTGGCGCACCTTTATTATCCAGAGTTTTCGAGGCCGGCTCGCCTCTGGGCCGTGGACGATATCCAAAGACATGCCGATCCAAGGGTCTCGGCACATACCAGCTGGCGACGCCACCGCAGCCGCCAAGCCAGAAACGTCCCCGGGCGTGTCTAAATGCAGCCATGCCACGTTGTGCAAGCGACGAACTGGGCAAAGGCTGTGGAGGACTGGCTAGTCCGTTTCTGCAGGGACCCCCGTTTTCTGACGTTTGTCTAGGCTCTGTTCCGGCCAGGCTCGTTTATCCTGACGCGGCGCTGCTCGGTTGTTCGAGGTACGTACGGGGCATTCCTGGTGTTTTGATCGCCATGGCAAAACTTGCTGAGCTTGTTGTAAGCGAGGCCGCTTAGGCATGAGCTGATGCTATTTTGAATCCACATTTATAAAGCATGAGTCACAGATAGGCCCATGTGCCAACGGATATGCCAACCTTTCTCGGTCAAGGTTCCGATCCAGTTACTTGAACCGGTGGGTGCGATGATCTTTGTCTTTTAGGCTTACTGTCAGATGCGTATTAAAGAGATGTGAATAGAAGATTTCTAGGTTAAGGGCGACGGTGTTGATCGATAATGTAGTAAGGTACACACACACGGCCAGTAAGTTGAACGATGCGGGTCCTGATGCAAAAGCACGAGCACGAGTGACCAGTGGCGAGCGTTTTGCATCATGCCAAGGGTCGTGGCTTTATGAGATTGGATTTGGTGTCTGGGATCGCTCTCGGAAGTGAACTCTGAAGAGTATTTTGATAAATCATCAAGCTTGAATACGTCGGTCATTTCCTCTACCGGGCGGTTTTGGCCTGTATTTCCATGTTATATTATGAGATTTTCGCTATCAAGACCACACCAATAAGTAGATAAAATAGCTCCAAAGTGTCCGGGCGAGGTTTTAGCTATCAGGTTGCGCGTCGTGAATTGGGTATCGATATTAAAACAGGTTGGCTGTACGTGCATATTTGTACAACTTGGAGTATGACAGGGAGGTCTCCCCCATTGGAGCGGCAAAGGGGACAAGGTCTTCATGAGAGTTCCCTCAATTGAATTTATCATCACAGACTCTATGCCTGGGACTGGTTGACGCCTCTGCTGAACCTGCAATGTCGGGCTGCCATCCCTACAGGGTAGGTAAGATGGGTAAGATTGCCAAGATGGCATCCCTACAGAGAGAGTGGGTTAATAAAATGGCCCGCCCGTAGAAAGTGGCTGCCCCGATCTGCTCCCGATGGTTCGGGCCCGAGTCGGGTTGTTGGTTCGTCGGGTCGTCCCAGGGCCCACATGGAGCCCGCGCGGGTAACGGAACCAGCAGAGGCGTCGCAGTGAACAAAGCTCAAGTTACATACAGATTCAGATTCACGATGCATAGATTAAAACACAACTTTGTACCTCGATGAGCAGAAGATATCCTGCCCCCTCTCGCTTGGAAGCATCGTCTGAAGCTGCAGGCATGTCGGTCGCTGTGATGCCCCGTATCCGAACCAATCAGGCCGCAAAGGCCAAGCGAAGGAAGGGCGAAAAAGGGGGCAATTACAGGCGCCCGGGCCCAGCCAATAGCGAGGATGCGTCCGATAGGCGGCACCGCGGGCTGCCATAATTAAACGCCTCTTGGAGCTCCCTAATTAACCTGCCTCTTGCTGTTTCTCCCCGCGATGTGACCATGGCTGCTCCGCGCAACAACAACAACAACAAACCCAGCCTCTGCCTCTGCCTCCTCGCAGCCCCTGGCGATGCCACGCCCAAGGCGAAACCCAAAGCCAGGATGCGGCCCTTCCACGCAAACGCGGGCTTCTGGCTGCTCTGGCTGTGCGCCCTGCTGTGGTGCTACCTAAACAGCTACGACGACCCCTCGTCCATCTTCTACGACGCCGACCGCGCCTTTGACCGGTCCTTCTCGGCCGTCCGCGAGGCCGAGGTCGACGACTACCTCCAGCGCAACGTCTACCCGGCGGCTGAGCAAATAAACAGCAGCCCGTCAACGACCTCCGGGGGCGACTTTCTGTGCATCGGCATCCCCAGCATCAACCGCACCAGCTCCGCCTTTCTCACGCACACCGTCGGCAGCCTCTTCGACACCCTGACGCCCGAGCAGCGCGCTTCGGTGCACATCGTCGTCCTCCTCGCCGACAGGGACCCCTCGACGCACTTTGCCTACGGCCAGGACTGGCTCCTCCGCCTCGCCGACGACGTCATTGTGTACGAGAGCGACGCCGCCACCAAGATCCCCGAATACACCGTCCTCCCTCACGATATCCGCGGCGTCGGCCGCAGCAACGAGCGGGTCGAGAATATCCGCCTCGACCACTCCCTCCTCTTCGAAACCTGCCGCAAACGAGACGCTTCCTACTTTGCGCTCGTCGAGGACGATGTCATCGCCTCCAGGGACTGGTTCCCCCGCTTCAAGAGCGGCGTCGCAAAGGTCGAGAAGCAGGCCCAGGCGACGGGCCGCGACTGGATCTACCTGCGCCTGTTCTACTCCGAGCTCTTCATGGGCTGGAACAACGAGGAGATATTCGACTACCTCAAGGTCGTCATGCTGGGCTACACCGCCATCATCGGCTGCCTCCTGCTCACCCTGCGCTGTCGCCGCCGCCGCCACTCCGGCACGTTTGCGACAAAGGACTTTGCCCAGACCGTCGCGCTGCTCCTCGGCCTCTGGACCCCGGCGTGCATCGTGCTGGCCTTTATGACGGGCCGCACCACCCTGCACCGGCTCACGACCTTTTCCCCCGGCGTGCGCGAGATGCCCCGGTACGGCTGCTGCGCCCAGGGCCTGGTTTTCCCGGGGCGCCACCTGCAGGGCCTCGAGGACTTTCTGAGGGCGCCGCCGTTCCGGTTCCCGGGGGACATGATCACGGAGGACTATGCGCGAGACAGGGGGCTGACCAAGTGGGCGCTCGACCCGAGCGTGATGCAGCACGTTGGCCTGACAGAGTCGTCTGAGGGGCCGAGGAGGGCTGAGGTCTGGAACTTTAGCTTTGAGAGGCTGGGGTCAAGCTGAGGGGGGAGGGGATTTGTGTTTATGTAAATGTGATCTGAAAGGTTTGGACCCTGTTCAGTATTTTGTAGGGAGCAGTCAGTGCCCAGACTACACCAGACTCGAGAATAGAGCCAAGTCGACATACACTTGGAACTGCAGCTGATGCAGGGACATGCTCTGTGCGTAACCCACCAGACGATCATGCATGCAACGACTCGACTCCATAATAGATCTGTGAGCTAATAATTAGTGGAAGAGTGATGGAGTTTCTCTTTGCGCTTTTATCAAGTAATGCGAACCAACATGTTGGGTCCTCAAAGCAACGATATCCTTGTCATGTGCTGTCAGACCAACAGTGCTGCCTTGATCCCTGCACGACGATCTCTCTTTTCTGTGGGCGGCAAACTTGGCGCACTAGGCCAATCAACACAGCAGAACTTTCGTGGAGACAAACCCGATGTGCCTGGTTGTTAATTGCCCAGGCGTACTTTATTCTAGTAGACGGCTTCAAGCATGCTGATTGTAACAAAGATACTCCCAACTCTAGGGCCTCGAAAGATAGTAAAACCGGGGATACTACGGTTTACGCCCACAAGGCCGTGCTTGAGATATTATCATCCCAGATTCAATTCCGAATTTGTCAATAGCGAATTATACGTTTCCTGTACGCCATACCTGTGACCTGCTTGATTGGCTTTACCTTGCACGCTCATCACTAAATGACTTGTGGGAGGGAGATCACGAACTGGGTCCTGCCCAAGCTGTCTATGGTTGTCGACAAATCTCATAGACACAACAAGCCAAAATCAAACCAAGTTGCGATAGAGGACGTCTCAGAGCCAGTTCCAGATGCACGTGGTTTCACCGACGTGGGCTTTCTCTTATCGACGCTAGGGGACATACGCAGCGCCATTCCGTACCGTCGGTCGCAAGCAGTGGTCGATGGATGACCTCATGACTGCGTGCGGTGATTCTGAGGAATGACAGGCAAACAGGAACCGCCAGCCTGAGCATGTAATTGTGTGGCGTACTGTACTGGGCTCCTTTCATCCTTGGGCGGGTAATTGACAATGCGACCAATCCAACTGCGCCCAGTATGATCTCACCACTACGCCCAATCGAGAGTGATGCCATCATTGAGCTAGGTTCATTCTATATAACACCCGCGCAAGGTGGTTGTGTCCCTGTCTAAACCGTCCTGCTAACAACATCTCAATATACTCCAATACAAAAATCTACATCAAGCACCTTTACACAAACTTTCACCATGTCCGACAACCCCATCGACACCTCCAAGATCAACCCCGGCAACACCGTGCCCAAGGCGATGGATGCCCAGGGCAGTGTTGGCAAGCAATTCACAGGTGTGTCAGCCTCCCCAAGCTCGGCCAAGGTTCCCATCTAACGTTGACGCGCAGAGGATGGAGCTCTGGGAGGAACAGCGCAGAAGATTGGAGGGCCGTTTGACAAGACTGGCTTCGTTGGCAAGCAGTTCACCACAGAGGGCAGCATCGGAGGCACTGTGCAGGAAAACATGGGCGGAGAGAAGAAGAAATAGGCAATCTGCGCTGACGCAGTGGATGAATAAATGAATTAAGCGATTGAGGCATGATATACTCGCATTTCAAACACAATCGGTCGCTGTGACCGATTATTGGCGTTGCTCAATCCTTGTGCTACCATGAACTGATACCCAAGCTGCAAGTCCATGTCGTCATTTCCTTGATCGTGTCGAGTCACTTTCACGCTCCATCGAAACCGTTAATAATATCTACACTTTGACTGGTTTATCAGAGCAGCATTCTTACCACGTATCACGCATTGCAACGCCAAGGTCGGATGCCCCTGGAACCGTGCGCCGAGCGTAATAGATGCACAAGGTTGCGCATGTGTTTTGAGGCGGCAGCAGGTCTCAGCGTGCCTCATTATGACGTTCATGTCAGCTTCGCAGATCAATAACAGGACTCGCTGATTGGTGCAGTTTCTCCATGAAATGCAGCAAGGAGGATTACCTCCGGTCTCTTCAATCCTTCGCAAGCCTCACCGGGCGAGACTCTGCGCAAAGGCAGCCTCAATAGGAGAGTCAGTGACGCTTATTCACTGTATGATGTTGACACTCTGCGGCTTGATAAAGCCATTCGGGTACGCGTGATGCAGACTGTGCCTCTGGTGAAACCATCTGCTTCAGAAATTGCCATCTCTAGCAGCAGAAGAATCTGGTTTCCCCGTCATTGAACAAGGCCTATACCAGGTAATTGGCCGTTTGAGGTAGGACTTCCAAGGATGCTGCATTTCGCTGCAGCATTTCAACATGTGACATTCTGTGTGTACTGACACTCACAGATTAGATATTTGGCTGGTGAATCGTAGGATGATCTTCTCGCTAGCATCAGCTTCCCTCCGAGTCTCCCGCCTTTCCTGCCGTCCCATTTTAACACTTACATTCAGAGCCTATCTATCCACCATGTCGTCTTCGACCGACTCCAAGTCGCAGCAATTCTTCCACACCTCTGGAGCCACTGACTCGGTGTGGATACACCAAGATCCAGTCTCAAACCGCCCGTCTTTCACCCAGCTCACCTCCGACGCGGAGACCGACGTCTGCATCGTCGGCGCTGGCATCGCTGGCATCTCCACGGCGTATGAGCTCGTCACCCGTGGGAGAGAGGTCATCCTGCTTGAAGCCCGCGAGGTTTTGTCGGGTGAGACGGGACGTACCAGTGGACATCTGACGAATGATCTAGATGATGGGTACACCGAGATTGCCAAGAAGCATGGTGAGAAGGGCGCCAGGGCTGCCGCTGAGAGCCATGCTTGGGCGAGAGAGCGCGTGGGTGACATCTCCAAGGCTTTGGGGATTGAGTGTGACTACCGAAAGGTGCCTGCGTATGAGTTCTCTCAGTACCCCGTTGGGGAGCAGAAGCACGATGAAGAGTTGAGGGAGCTGCGGGAGGAAGCGGAACTGCAGAGCAAGTTTGGTATTGATGTTACGTTTGATGTGAGACTTTCCCTCTGGCTTTGGATAGATTTTCAACCTCTAGGCAAATGTCCTGTGCTGATGTACCCTCATACTAACACTGTGATAGGACAATCTCGCTGTTCGTGGCTGGGATGGACCTATCGACCAACGAGGCGGTCTCATTGTTCGAAACCAGGCTGCGTTTCACCCAACAAAGTATCTCACCGGAGTCCTCAAGTGGCTCAAGGAGCAGCCAAACTTCCGCTGCTACGACAAGACCCGCGTCATGTCCGTCGAAGAAAAGGGGATCGAGGTCCTCGGCATCGGCAACAAATCAGTCCAAGTCCAGACTGTCGACGGGCAAACCATCAAGTGCAACAACGCCGTCGAAGCCACATGCGTGCCTCTCCAGAAGCTCAGCGTAGTCGCCGAGATGGAATTTATGCGCACATACTGCATCGCCGTCCGCGTTCCCAAGGACTCGGTCGAGGACTGCCTCTTCTACGACCAGGCTGAGGCTTACAAGTATGTGCGCCTCACGCCATGCGACGAGCAGAGTGATTACCTCATTGTCGGTGGCTGCGATCACAAGGTTGGCCAGGGAGACACAGTGGCGCCGTTCCAGGAGCTCGAAGCCTGGACGCGCGATAGATTCTCCAAGGCTGGAGAGGTTGATTACCGCTGGAGCGGCCAGATCTTTGACCCCGTCGACTACATGGCCTTTATTGGAAAGAACCAGGGCAACGACCACATATACGTGGTTACCGGTGATTCTGGTGATGGTCTGACCCATGGAGTGCTGGCAGGTCGCTTGATCGCAGATGAGATCGATGGCACTGAGAATTCTTGGGCCAGCCTCTACTCTCCAAAGCGACTCGCCTCGATTGCCAAGTCACTGCCGAGCATGGTTGCCCACGACGTCCAGATCAACACGCAGTACAAGCGCTTCTTCCAGTCGGACATTGCTGACATTGAAGATCTCGGTTTGGACACAGGCGGTGTACTGAATTCGGTGAGTTCAAATTGGGCAATCGTCATGTGGGATACTTGCTGACTGTATCAAACTATTCTCAGGTCGGATCGAAGCCGATGGCTGTCTACAAGGACGAACAGGGCAATGTCACCAAGTTTAGTGCGCTCTGCCCGCATCTGAAGGGTGTTGTCTGCTGGAACACGACGGAGAAGAGCTTTGACTGCCCCGTGCATGGAAGCCGATTCTCGAGGGAGGGCATTTGTGTTATGGGTCCGTCCAAGGGCAACTTGGAGCCGATGGATGAGAGTGGAAAGAAGGATCAGGAGTCAGTAGCTGGACAGTAAGTGATAGGGCCCCAGATGACAGGGCCTTGAGTGTCATTGAGAACTTCAATATCAAAGGGTTGATCGTTGGTTTGTTTAACCCGCCCGAGCAGAAGCTTATGCCAGGCCGGTCTATTATCCGAGGGTTCCGTACTAGATTCGAGGTGAATGCGAGATCCACAAATCATTGCGATAGGAGTTGTATAACTAGTGCCAGTCTCTCCGGAAGTTGCTTTATCGACCGGTCCGTACGTGTATGTATATACGCGTATGAAACCGTTCTGCCTATTCCAAACCAGGTAGCACCACTCGACGCGCGGCTCAATTCGAGCTCCGCGAACAAACCAATCAATTGGCCCCGTCACTGGAATGACAGCATCCCTGTCGCGTTAGAGCAAGCCCCCGAAGACTCCGAGGGCTCTAGTGCGGGGTACTGTGATGACGCCAACATTCAGACGGATCATGATCCTACTGGACGGCGATAGCATTGGTCAGCGTCAGGCAACATTCGATTTCGGAGGCGATATAGCATCATCGACTATTAAAAACGGGGGCTTTTGGCTTCGAGTTTGATATTTCCTTTGGAACAGCTGCAGTGGCTGACGCATGACAGACAACCTTTGAGCATAGAAACTTCCCGGTCTATCAACCTCGAACACTTTGGTCGTTGATAGTCAAGCATCAAGGTCCGCATCCTCAACATGAAGTCTCTCGTAGCATTGACATTGGCCACGGCCACATCGGCCATTGTCCTCCCTGAGTCTTTCGGCGGATTCAACCAAATCAAGGATGAGATCAAGCACTCAGCAAACTACGTCGGAGAAGTCTCGTCTCACATCGCAGACTCCCTCAACAAGGCCGTGGAGCATCTCTCATCCGAAGTCTCGGACGCGATCGACGCCCACGCCAACGACGACTACACCATCGACATACTAGACCACGACTCCTCCCACCTCACCATCTACGAGCTCATCGAGAAGAGCAACTACACCAAGGAGTTCTTCAAGCTCGTCAAGGACCACCACAAGGTCGGCCACCTGCTCAACGACACGAGCGCCAACCTGACCCTCTTTGCGCCCATCGACGAGGCCTTTGAGCACATCCCCAAGGACCCGGAGCACAAGCCCAGCAAGGAGTTTGTCGAGGACGTGCTCAACTACCACGTCGGCGTCGGAGAGTACCCTGCTGGGAGGATTCTGGTCACGCATACCCTTCCTACGGCTCTGCATGAGTCTTTTCTTGGAGGGGAGCCTCAGCGGCTTCGGACCAGCGTTGGTCTTTCTGGCGTGAGAGTCAATCTCTACAGCAAGGTTGTTGCCGTCAACATTGTAAGTCGTCTAATCATTCTCGTCTGTTTTCACGAGAACCTTGAGGCTCACCAATGACGTACAGAAAGCTAAGAACGGCTACATCCACGCCGTGAATAAAATCCTCGTCCCGCCGCCGATGGTCGGCCGCGAGATCAGCCTGTTCCCCGCCCAGTTCTCGACCCTGCTGCTCGCTTACGAAAAGACCGATTTCGTCAAGTATGTGCACAATGTCCCTATGATTGGCAGCACGGTGTTTGCTCCATCGAACAACGCGTGGCAGCGCCTCGGCATCCGGGCGAATGGTAAGTCTACAGAGCAACATTCAAATATCAAGAACGACAACTGACTGCTCATTAGCTTTCCTCTTCAACACCGAGACGGGCAAGAAGTATCTCAAGGCTCTGCTCAAGTACCAGATCGTGCCCAACACCACCGTCTACAGCGATGAGATCTACTACGGAAATGAGAACGTGGCGAGGGTGCAGACGACCCGAGACTTGCACCTTGAGCTCCCCACTCTGCTTGAAAAGAGTCTCGGAGTTGATATCCACAGCTGGAAGGGCTGGAGGTCCATCGTCGTCAACGGAGCCGTTCACGTGGGCTTCCAGGATGGCATTGCCAAGAATGGTGTAATCCACGTGGTGCGAAGCATCCCGATTCCCCCGTGCAAGAAGGGTGGGAAATCCACCGACATCGACGGCGAGATTGAAGTGGAGGCTCTGAAGGAGAGACTCCAAGATTATGTTGAAGAAGAGGACGAAGACCAGGAGGAGGACCAGGACGAAGAGTGGGACGGTGAGCTCTAAAGGATCTCGTTGACACTGGAATGTCGAGATGGTTGGCTGCTCATGAGCTGTGACAGTGGGATACCGGAGCTAAGTGGGAGTGCCGAGTGAGGAACCAGGCAAACTGAGATAGTGCTCATGTATTAATTAGTAGGAAGTACAATTCCGTCTTTAGCGCGTCTCTTGACTCTGCTCCCTGATCACACCCTAGATTATTCATCAGACTGAGTGAATTCACCCGAAAATTTGGATTAGATCTTTGACCGCATATAGAGTAGCTGCTCAAGCCCTGGTGATTGAGGCATTATCCATACCTACGAGATAGACTATTATGCCCCGCAGCATGGACCAGCACCTCAAGCACCACATACGCCGACAAAGTCACGTCAGCGCCAGTTGGCCAATCACGAGGAGCTTCTCGCAACCGAGACTATCCTCAGCAAGGAATGATCAGGCTCTCATCCTTTCTGGATAATCGCAGCCATAGCAGGGACGGACTTGGCGCGGTAATAACTAGGAATGACGCCTTCTTCTCGCTCATGTTCGTGCTGCTCAGTGGATCTATGTGAGAAGCATCAGCACCGGCTTGGGAAATCCCACATTGACGACATCTGCATGCGTGATGGTGATGATGGAGATCGCCTGTCCTTCATTGGGTGTTGCTTGAACGGTTTTGCCTCGGCGACCAACTAGGAAATTGCCAACTACGCACCCATGAGTCGCTTGTTCTAGGCGACTCTTGCGACACTGAACCCCAGTAATTGCAGTCAGTATAAGAACCAACTATGTCTTGCAGACATGAGGACTAGATCCGCCTACTTAAGCTTAATTTTATCTTTATTTCCCCCCAGGCTTCACTCCCCCACCGTGGCTTGTACTTGTCAAAATCGAAAAGCGGCTGGACCTCTCGCTCTTTCACAATGGCAGACTCTGGCAAGGTTGCTTCCACCGAGACGGTGAAGAGAGCGGATGAAGTACCTTCTTCTTCTTCTTCTTCTTCTTCAACAGGAGTCGTGGCGCTGGTTCAGGAGACGCCCAAGAAAAGCTGGAAGTCGTACATCTGGGACACTTTTGACAAGTCGCCCGAGGAGCGGCGGTTTCTGTTTAAGCTTGACGCTGCCTTGATGACGATAGCCTCTCTGGGGTATTTTATCAAGTATCTTGACCAAGTGAGTTGATTAACAAGTGGAAGTGACGTATTGTAGTGCTGACATATCCAGGTCAATATCAACAATGCCTTTGTCTCGGGGATGAAGGAGGACATGGGTCTGCTTGGAAACGAGCTGAACTATATGCAAACCTGCTGGAAGATTGGATACGTCGTGGGTGAAATTCCCAGGTATGCCATGCCGGTGATGCAATTCTCGTGACAATCACAGCTAACAGCAGCAGCAACTTGCTCTTGACAAGAATTCGGCCGAGCATATGGATTCCTGCTTGCGAGGTATGTCTAATCAATCTTTTGATATCCATGAGACCATCACTGACAATGCACAGCTGACATGGTCCGTCCTGACCATCCTCCTCTGCAAATGCACAAACGCGACCCAGCTCTACGTCCTCCGCTTCTTCATCGGCCTCGCCGAGAGCACATTCTACCCCGGGATGCAGTACATCATCGGCTCCTGGTACCGCAAGGACGAGCTAGCAAAGCGATCCTGCCTCTTCCACGCCATGGGAAACGTGGGATCCATGGTGTCTGGCTACCTGATGGCTGGTGCGCACAACCTCGACGGCGTCCACGGCTTCCACGGCTGGCAGTGGCTGTTTATCACCAACGCCATCGTGTCTCTGCCCATTGCCCTCTCAGGCTTCTTCTTCCTCCCCGACCTGCCGGAGATTACAAAGGCGTGGTACTTTACGGCGGATGAGATTGCTCTTGCGAAGAAGCGGATGGATCTGGAGGGACGGGCCAAGAGAGCGCCGTACACGAAGGCCAAGTTTGCAAAGATCTTTTCGAGCTGGCACATCTACGCGCTCGTCATGCTCTACATCCTGTTCAACAACGGCAACGGCGGGTCCTCGCAGCCCGCATTCCCCCTGTGGCTCAAGTCTGAGGGCTACTCGGTCCGCGAGGTCAACCTCTACCCAACGCTCGTCGAGGTCATCGCCGTCGTGACAACCCTCATCTACGCGTGGACGTCGGACAGCGTGTTCCGCGGCGCCCGGTGGCCAGCCATCGTCTTCTCGGGCGTCATCAAGATCATCCATCGCCTACGTCGGGCTGACGGTGTGGAAGATCCCCAGCGGCTTCAAGTGGGCGTGCTACATGCTCTGCGGCTTCGGCGGCGGCGTCAGCGGCCTCACGTTTGCGTGGGCGCACGAGATCTGCAGCGGCGACAACGAGGAGCGCGCGCTCGTGACGGGCGCGATGAACCAGATGGCGTACGTGTTCCAGGCCTGGCTGCCGCTGCTGATCTGGCAGCAGGTGGAGGCGCCCGAGTATCCAAAGGGGTTCCCGACGATGGTGGCCATGGCGGTTGCGCTGATGGCGAATGCGTTTGTGATTCGGTATCTGCACAAGGGGCAGAAGAATGGACGGCGGCATGCGTTGGTGGGAACTGCGTAGATGAAGGATGTGAGGTGGTGGACAAGCTGTTCGTGATGGGCAGTAGAAGAGGCGTTGTTGTGTTTATGTGAGGGTTCCTGATATCTCACTTATACCTTTGTCTCTCACTTACATGTTGGCTCTCATTAATACAACCGCTGATGCTGTTGGTGTACGAGAACATTCATGCGGGAAACTATGTGGTAATCGAACTCAATAGATATATGGAGACATTGAAGAAAATCCACAGAACTCCGTCGAGAGTGTCAAAGATGAATGTTTCTGACCCTCCCAAAACTTGACCCCCAATCTCACAACGCCGTGCGCTCAATCCGGACCAACACCAACCACATAGTCTCTCCTCCCAGGTCAACAGTCCCCGGCGGCTGAATCTCCAGGTGAGCTATATGCTCCTTGAGGCCACTCAGCTGTTCATCCGCCTCTCCACTCTTGTCTCCCCTTGACGCCTCCAACACAGCCTTGACCTCCACCCCAAGCACCTCAGAGAGCTGATCCGTGTTGACCAAGCTCGCATGCAGCCCCCGCTTGTTGAACCAGTCGTTGTTCGCAACCGCCAGATACGTCACAGCCCGCTCAGCAGGCGTCTTGGGCTTCTGAGCCGCCGCGGCGATTGTGTGCGCAGGGAGGCTCAGGACAGTGCCCGTTGCGCCGAACGCAGCAGAGATGGGGATGGAGATGGCGCCGCCGACAATGCCAAACGCGGCGCCGATGATGTTGCCGCGCTTTGCGTTGTCGCCAATGTTTTTGCCTATGCTCTTGGTGTGTGAGGCGACGTGCTTGAAGAAGCCTGCGGGGCGCTCGCCGACTCTCTTGGCGACGTCTCCGGCGTGGCTGATTGCGCGCTGGGAGACCTTTGCTGTTAGGAAGGCGGACAGCGTGTCCATGAAGGAGGACCATGCCTCGAGCGTGATGCCATGGCCGATCAGACAGGGAGCGTACGCCTGCAGGAAAGGAGCTGTTGGGGTAGGGCTTGTCTGGGGGATTGCGATGGGGGCCTGTTTGCTCGAAGACGCCTCCGAGTACGAGGGCAAGGGAGCATCCGAGGAGGGGAAGTTGAAGGGCGATTCTGCCGTTGGATGAGTCTGTGATGATTTCTTTGAAGAGTCGCCCGCGAGTCCAGGCGGGGAGTTGAGGATGTTCTCTTGTGGCGCGGCAGAGGACGGGCCAGGGGCCCCTGTATCGTAAGCAGGGGGGGCCTGACTCCCTTCAGCTGGCGCCCTGTCGGCGAGATATTCTTGTTCTTTCTCGGACGACATATTGATCAGTTCAATGGTGAGTGAAAGGCTAATAGAGATGAGAGGTTTGAGGGTTTTCAATATCGAGGATGAACGGTATCGGGGGTTTTGTAAGTCAGCCCTGTCAGCCTGTCAGCTGACTAGGACAGGGTCACGGCGTCATTCGGCTAAGCGGCAACTTCGAGATCTTCAACTAAACTGTAAGCGGGAAGCCATTCGAAGGAACCTAAATTCATTACAGGGTTCCATCTGGTTCCGGCTTGCTGATCAGAGTTCAGCCACGGGGGATCGTTGGGTAATCCAACCTCCTCATTAGAGCTCTCGGATGTGTAACGCTTTTTCGGACAGATTTCCAACCCAGGGTTGTCCCATCTCATTTACTCCCCCTCGCTTCTTGCGTGTCTCTCCAAGAAGCCGGTGTATCTTTGGTAAAAGACAGCGGTTTCGGAAATATGGGGGAGAACAGCTGGGAAACAATGCGGTACGCCTGAATAAGCGTGCATCTCAACCTCGACTCCATCAGCCTGCAGGGCTTCAGCGTAGGCAAAGGCATCGTCGCGTAAAACATCAACACCGCCGCATTGAATAACTACCAGAGAGGGAGGTCAGCAACGATTGGAGCTGGCATATTTCCTGGCGCAGAAAAAAAGTGCATGACACAACGTACGCGTTGGAGCGAGGCCCTTGAATGATTCGGCGAGGAGAGGCGAATGCCTGTAGTCGGGCTCGGCATGAGGGATGTACGTGTCAAAGGCAGACTCCATCATCGCAGCGCTGAGAACGCAGTTGTCGGAATTCTGCAGATAACTGCCAAACTCGTACCTGTCCCTGGGGAAGAACTTGGGATGGCAGAGGGGAGCAAAGTGGAGGACCTGGGCAACGATGCCTGAGATGCCATTGTTTCTGGCTTCCATCGCAAGTGCTGCAGCCTGCCATTACAAAGGTCAGCTGATGGCTATGAATGGTCTGTGATATTGGCGCGACGGTGCTTACAAGGTTGCCTCCCGCGCTGCTTCCACTGAGGATGATCGTCTCGGGGTCGATACCAAGGGTTTTTGCGTTGTTCTTGCACTAACGACGGGTCAGTACTGTGTAGACATGGATAGGTCAAGGTAGTGAGCACTCACCCATAAGAGACCGTCGTAACAATCAAACAACGGTAGAGGAAAAGGATGTTCCGGTGCCCTATTGATGTCAGTGGTGGCTTAGAGAACTTGATAGCACAGACACGCACTTTCGATATTCTACACTGACAACGACGATGTGAGGGTTCACACCAGCATAGACATTCTCGGCACCATCTACTTCATGACGTCCGAGCATCCAACCTAGCAATCACAGTTGATCAGATTCCATGAGCCAAAGAAAAGCAATTAGCGCTGGGAACTTACCACCGCCGTGCATGCGATACATCAAAGTAGCGCCCTGCTTCACTTTCGGAGATCTGTAGATCTTGAGCTCAATCAAAGTCCCATCCCGCGCCGGAAACCCCAAGAACTCGGTGACCACTTCGCGATACCGGTCTGGTCCGCCCGGAGGCATCGGCGCATCGGCGTTGCCAGCGATCTCGCGAAGGGCGGCGTGATCGGTGCATGCCCTGAGCGGTGCGTAGCCGGCGTTGATGGCATCTTCGGCTGCTTCGAATTCGGGAATCTTTTTTGAGAGGTGGCCGTGCTTGGGAAGCGGCTTCAAGGCGGCGTCGACGTCGACGTACTCGGGTTTGGATTTGGTTATCATTGTGGTGTTGCTGGGGTCGTTTACTTTGTGGTTTGTTGACTGTGTCCATGTAAAATTGTCGCTAAAGAAGTGTCCTGTTATCGACCGATACGAGAACTATCGACAATATATACCTGTGGCTTCCTCTGAGGGTACTAGGTCTCGAGAGTGAGTAGTAATAGTGAATAGTGGTGGTTATGTCATCAATTAGCGCAGCTCTAACTAATTCCATGCTGTCTCATTATGAATCATGATTCATATTGCCGAACTGGGCAAGACGGTCACCTCCGCTGGAAGGATGAGCAACTGGGGCGCAAGCTCACTTCCTCAGCTTCAAAAATTAATAAGACATGTCATTTGTACGGCCTCAATATGACTCAACTAACTTGCTTCTTCTCTGAACTTGTACATTGCCTCAAAAAAACCGGTTCCAGGTGACAATGCCAAACAAAACATCCATACGGTTACAGAGAACGCTACAAAGGTCGCAACTTTTCCTCGGGTGCTACTACAAAACGCTCAAGATAACACCAAACTCTCCACCACTTCAAACAACTCCCACTTCCCTAACCGTGGTCGTACTCTTATTCCTTGAGTCCCGCCTCATACGCAATACCTGCCCTTGACGCTCCTCCACCTTGAACTCGTACAGCCGATGTCCACGCTCGCCTTCGACGTAGCAGCACTTGATCTTGGTCTCCTTGTCCGCCTCGCTGTCCAGAGAAACTCCCTTGGTAGCTCCCGCAATCTCAGAGAAAGTCATCTCGCGCTGGTTGCTCACCCCGTCCTTTCGCATCGCGATGATGCCCGTCGCCACGGCTATCGCGGCGACGATGAACGACACCAAGTAGACAGATACGAGCACTTCCCACTGGTAGAAGAAAAAGGTGCCTGTTCGCTCGCGCATGCAGGGGTACTCTGTCTCTGGGCCGCCCTGCGAGACACCGGCGAGCTTGCTGGAGTCGGCTGCCCACGAGACGGCGAGCATCTGGGGGTCTGAGAACAGGGAGATGATCATGTCCTCGTAGAGGTCGCGCAGCGCGTTGTGCAGGTTCGGCTTGGCGAGGTAGTTGTGCCGGTCGAGCAGACGCGAGGCCAGAACTTTTGATTCTGTGATGTGGCCTGGGATCTTGATGTCGCCCTTGATCAGATCGCGGAGCTGCTTGCCGAGGGAGTGGTAGGCTCCGATGAGGCGGTATTTCCCCACGTCCTGGGGGCGCACGTAGTTCTTCTCGGGCACCGCCTTTGTCTCGTCCGTTGTTCCATCGTCGCTCTTTTCGCCGCGCACGTACTTGGTGTCGATGATCCTGTGCATGTAGTCTCGCTTGAGCATCTTGTATGTCTGGAGACCGCCGGTGTAGTCAAACTTGACAGTGTAGTTGGTCTCCCAGTGCTCGCAGCCAAAGACGACGGGGGTGAATGCTTCGTACCATCCCTTGAAGCTTCTGTTGGCTGGCTGTGGCTTGGCCACGTCTTCTACCGACGCGTATCCGAGCCAGATGACGGGCTCGGTTCGAAATGCGCCGAGATTCTCGGGGTATGGCGGCTTCTGTGTGGGTATGCCGCCGTCTCCCGAGTCGATCTGCTGCGAGCCGTACTCGCCCTCGTCTGTGACAGCGTAGTAGATGTAGTCTCCGTTGGGCACAAGCACGCTCGTGTTAAAGGGTGCTGTTGCTCCTCCAAACTCTTTGATCTTGGCGCCCTTTCCCTGGGCGAGCTGTTCACATTTGTATCCCGGGGCCACAAAGTGAATGGTTGTTGAGCAGTTCCACCCAGCGCCGCAGATCTGTAGAGCAACATCTTCTCTTACCAGAGCTTCCTTTCCATTCAGCACACGTTGAGCAATAGCCCCGAACTGGTCGCTGCTCTTGGTCCAGTAGTCGAAGAAGTTGGGGTCGGTGGTGTCCGTTGCGGTGTTGTTCCAGAGCGAGAGCGAGAGGCCTCTCAGGGTCTGGTTTGCCGCTTGGTTGGGGCTCCTCCAGTCGTTGGACTCCTCTTGGGAAAAGTTGAGGGTCTGGACGGATGGACACATTGTGTTTTCCTGCTTGGTGTCGAGCACGACGTCGAGAGTTGCAGACGCAAAGATGACCACGAGGGGACTGACCCAGACGTAGATGGCGAGGAACATGATGAGCCACGACTTGATCCAGGCTTCTTTGTTGATCAGCTCCATGGGGTTGTGGCACGCTCCAAAGAGAGCGCTGACGGCCTCGACGCTGTAGCTCTTCTGACCCGCCGCCCTCCAGGCGCCCTGTTGCTGGGCCATCAGCACGGCAACGGTGAAGCCTGCTTTGGCGCAGAAGGCGAGGAACTGGCCGAGGCGGAGCCACCATCTCTGATCCTTTGCCTCGTTGCCGCTGAGATGACTGTAGAGGAAGTGATGGCCAAGAGCAGCACCGAGTCCGATGGCGAAGCAGAAGATCATGGACCACTTACTCTGGGCCAGCCTCTTCCACAGGGGGTCCGGGTGGCCACCTCGACTCACCGTACCAGGCTCAGAGACCTTTGAACCGGCCATACTGTCAGCGCCCGGTGTGATGTTGTCGACTCGCTCGTGGGTGAGAAGGCCCATCTGGCTGTCGTGCTTGCTGCGAAAGTACGAGGAAGAAGGGCTCAAAGGATCAACCAGCGGTGATTGAAGGCGAGGTCCCGGTTCGGTACATTGAGTAGGCGATGGAGGCAGGAAAGCTTGAGACTCTCTGGTGGAATGGGCGTGAGAGGGAGTTTCTGGAGAGCCCATATATGCGAACCCATCGGGGGCATCATCGTAATAAACTTCAGGCTTCCGGGTTGCAGATCCCATCTTGCAATGACTGCTTCGATTCTTGAACAGGGTCAAGTGGCTAGAATGAAAGAGGAAATTTGGCACATTGCAAGCAAAAATGAGACCATAAAAGACAACAAACACCTTGACAAGACTCAACTGCATGCAGGGCTCCATATTTCCTGCTCAGCCGTAAGCACCAGCAAAGATCAGCCCAAGCCCAGGCCGCAACGCAACGGCGGAGGAGAATCCAGACCGGGCCTCGGACCTGGGACTAGCCCTGCAAGGCCAGCTTCAGGTTCAAGACCAAACGGGCCTATCGCAGTCACTGCTTGGACCAAGAGGAGAGAGGGTCCGGTATCCCCCCGTCTTTATCAACCCCGAGGAAAACAAGGCTCGCCCTAGTCGTTAGGGCTACGCGGGACAAAACGGTCGCGTCGCACTAGCCTGCTGTTGGTAAAAAGGGATGGCCAAGAGAAGTTGCCGAGAAAGCGGGCACAGCCTGGGTCCATCTAATTAACCTTGACAGTAAGAGTCTGCCCTTCTCGAGCCAGGTTGATAAGTACCGGTAGGGATGGATGGATACCCGAGCTTGGATGCTGTAAGCTCAACGTGGCTATGACTTTCCTCTACCACGTAGGCCAAGACGGTATTCTGCCCCCATTGTAAGCCTTTGGTTGAAGCGGAAGCGGTCCGTAATCATGGCCAAGGTGGCTTCCCTGGCCCAACAGCTAGCAAACAACCCGCTTTCAGTCGGCATGATCGAGAACTCGATGTCTTGGCTACTGCCTTAATGGCATGTGCCGCGCACACATGTAGCTTACATGCATATACTGACAAGAAGACACTCAGCGCTCCTCCCATTCAGAAGTGAGTGCCCGGCATTGGTCAAGATGCAGAACTGACCGACTTGCGAGTTTTGCGCAGAGGACAGCTCTCAACTCATGCATCGTCTCGCTTCACAGAGACGTAAGAGGAAGTGAACCCGCTCAACTAACGTTTCAGCCACGCCAAAGATACATGCTGACTGTGTTCAGGGTCGGTCCACCCAGTTGCAAGGGTACGGGCTGAGTTCCATTGGTGGCACTGATCCCCTGCGCACTCAGCCGCTCTATAGGGACGAGACTGCGATTCTAAAGTTATCCTTGTTCACGAGCCGTCGCAAAATAATAGCCAGAAGCGTAAAGTGACCCACATGCGGAAGTTCCCAACTTTTCAGCCAAGTGGCGAGCTGCAGAGGATTTGGTGGCCGCTGACGTAATTCATCACACCATATTTTCTTTGTCGTCTTCGAAACCCCTCATACTCGATGGGACTGGAATCGTATCTCATGGGCCGAGGCTTGAATTGTTGGTTCTTGATGAGGGCATACTCGTGCAGTTCCAGCAGGATATTTTCTTTTCAGGGTGTAGAGAACGAGATGCGGTTACTGGGCTTACGTATACCCTTGGACAAGAGCAGAGTTGGTCGACCAGAGCTTGGAGCATGGGAATTTGCAGTGTGAAGTATTGGAATGGCATCTGTTCCTTTTGAAATTCAAAGCTATCGACTACCTTACTATAAAAGGTTTTAGAACAGCGCTGTCGTCTCTATCCAAGTGTCAAACCAGAGGTAAGGCCGAAGTAAATACGGCCTTCAACTACGATTCAATGAACATGAATCATGACACATGAGAGACTAATCCCCAATGTAATAAGTCCAGCCACTTTGAAGACGCAGTCACACAGGGCATGAGACGCCCTGCCTGACAAACCCTGACGCTTCGAACAGCCTCATCACAGGTGGTAATCGTCAGGACGGCTGACCTTTATGCCTCGCCTCTCCCACACGCTTGCGATGCTCATATCCTCTATTCCGCTGGATTTCGCGTCAGCGCCCCTCCCTCTCAAAGCCGATGGGCCACTTACTCCTCTTTCATATTAACAAATGGCTCCGTCTGCCCGTTCCGTACGTCGGGGTTTCGAAAGATCATATTCTTCGTCTTTGCCACTTCTGTCAGAACATGTCTCGGCTGAATTTCAAAACTTTGACGGGAGGTGACATACCAGTCCAAGGCTTAGATGGATCGCGGGAGGTGTGACGGTTATTGTCTCAGCGGCCAGCTTGCCCTGCACCATCGCGGCAATATTCTCTGCAACGACACGCGCTTGTGCGAGACCTGGACGCGCTGCTTTATGGGCTTTGCTGTCGGCGATGTCGCCGCAGGCAAAGAGGTTCGAGTAATTGGGGTCTGAAAACTGCAGAGTCGGCAGGACTTTGATGAAGCCGTTTGCTTGGTTAACGATCTCATGCCCTGGTGAAGGCTCCAGAGTGTTGAGAAACTGGTTGTTTGGAACCTGTCCTGTCGCAGGGATGACGAGATCGGCTGGTAGCTTGCGGCCGTCTTTAAGTTCCAGCTCAAAGCTTCGTCCGTCAAGAGGGAAGCCTTCTGAAGGTACAACTGCGCGGGTGCCGGTGATCAAGCTGTTCAGGGGATGTCCTGTCAGCACTAAGTGTATGTCTTGCCGTATAGTGCCCACTTACTTGACACCAAGCTCTCCAAGCCGGGCCCGGATGATTTCATCCATTTGTTGATGATAAAGCGGCATCAGTCGGTCTCTTGAGTGAACCAGCGTAATCTCCTTCTCTGGATATACCTCCTTTAAGTCAGTGGCCATCTGGACACCGACAGCACCTCCTCCGATGATGAAAATCGTCTTTGCGTCCCTGACTTGTCTCTGATAAGCTCTGAAATAGTCGACGGACAGATGCTTCTCGTCGTGCTGCATAGTGCCGGGAGCAGGGAGTCGAGTTCCGGTAGCCACGACAGCATACTCCAACGGAACTTCGGTGGACCCGTTCCAGGGCCTGTCGAGGACCAGTCGGTTTTTGTGCAGTGATAGTGCCTTTGCTTTCACAATCGCGTGGTTCGAAGCGTTTGGTAGCGAAGAGAAAAAGCCCGAATACGGAATAAATGCCTTGTGTTCGTGGCTCGGGACCACAGCAAAGCGTGGCTGTTGGAAAATTAGTCTGTGGGTGAGCGTGTGGTATTGGTTGGCTTACAAAGGCAAAGAGGTGATGGAAATGACTATGCGGCTCTACCAAAAGGACCTAAAGTGAAACTCAGTCAGCTGATCGTTGGATAGTAGGTGATGGATGAATTAATCAGTTACCCTGTGTGTGAGTGGCAGTAGCGTCGTGAGTTCCTTCACCGCGGCCTGTTCTATATGTTATCAGCTGTATCTCTAGCTGGACATCCTGGATGAAGTCTTACCATGCCAACATAGGAGCCGCCGATCACAACGACATTCTTGAGACCGCCCGCCATGTTTTACGACAGTATTTGGTTATTCAGAGATATGCGAATTCAAACTGCCTCTCCAAACGCTGATGCGAGTAGGCTAATTGAGTCATTTGGAAGGGGCACTTTATGCCTTTAAGAAGCTATCCGGATGTACGGATATCCATTGGAATCCGGAAGTCCGATGTGTTCGGCTTATCAGATGTGCTCCGACGCCGGCTTATCAGATCTTGAAAAGAGCGAGCCAGGCAGGGGGACCGAGACAACTGCCGAGACAACTTACCAGTCCTCAATGTGATGCTAAAATAAACCAATGGAGTTTAGTTTGACACTAGTGAAGGCATCCCGTCTAACGGTGGGACAAGCGTACCTCTGGGAAGAGACGCATTTGTCTCGGATTGTCCTATTCTGCAAAGCTCGAAGACCCACACTTGGACATCCCAGAACGTGACCGGATCGTCCGGAACGGCCCCTTATCATCCCGACCGGCTTTACCTCAAGAAAGATAGATCACAGGCCTTTAACTCCGACCTTGAGCAGCCACGGGTCGGAGTCAATCTGGGCCCGGAGATCGCCAGAACTCAAGTCCTTGACATCCCACGTCGACCAGACAAATCGACCATGGAGAAACTGCAAATGCCGAGTTAGTTCGATGCCCAGCACGAGTCAGTTCTGAGGTAATACTTTTTGGCTTGTATGATGAGTCTGCTTGTAGAACCTCTCGACCATGTAGAGCGGAGCATGAATGTTATTCTCAAAATCCTCCCAAAGCCTATCCGCGCCTTTCTCCAAGATAGGCTTCAACGCTGGAGGTCCAACACCGGCCAGCACCAGCACGTCAATCGAGATTTGATCTTGCTCCAAGTCGGCCCAGAGATTCTTGGATTCATCGCTGTTCATGAAGTCGCATTTGCGCCCGGTGACGCCCGTGTTGGGGTACGCCTCGTTGAGCTTGGAGACAGCATCGTCGAGCACATCAGGACGACGGCCCAGGATGATGACGCTCGATGCCCCAGCGATGCAACAGTTTCGAGCAATGGCATGGCCGATGCCTGTAGAGCCTCCACAGACGAGAACCGTTCTGCCGGCTTGGGACAGCTCCTCACGCTCGGGCGATATGGCTTCGTACGGCTTATCGTGGACGCGCTGTTTGGTATTGGTAATCTCTCAGTGATCTGGAGATCTTCATTGGTGGATCTCGCAACCGAGAGGCCATTGATAGTTGCGGTGGTCATTTTCAAAAGATATAGGATTGAAAAAATGGGGTTGGATATTCGGATGAAGACATTGAGAGTAGTGGAACAAACACTATGGGTCCAATGGGGGGCTTTTATAGAGTTACAGCCGTACCCCCAAACGCTTCTATGACTTAACCGTAGAGCATATGATACTGTTGATATTATCGCGATCCCTGATGTCGCTTGTTCGCATCATACCCACTTCATTAGTGCTGACAAGGTGACGCGCGCGGCTTCGTATCAATTCCAGCCAAAGCCAACGGCGACCCCTGCAAGAAATCCCCCCCTGGTCCAACGAGAGAACTGAGGCCAGTTTCAATTTTCCCCCCTCTGGCTCTGGAAAATCTACCCTAACCATGAATCCGGTCCCGCAACGTGCTCGCGCTGACAATGTTTCCTCAGCCGCCAATGGGTGACTCTGCGAGCTCGGCTGAAGGCCAGGATAATCGAGGCCAAAGAAGGGCGCGGACAGAGCTTGGCCGCAGCCGAACAGGTTGTCTTACATGCAGGAGACGGCACCGAAAGTGCGACGAGACGCGGCCAATCTGGTTCGTGCACCTATCAATCCTCCTCTGTCTCACTCCCCCCTTTGGGTCCCCTGCCTCTCGACATACATCATCCCCCGTAGACCACGCCAGGCTGACCGTCCATACCATCCTAGCGACTACTGCGCGACAGCAAAAAGGCAGTGTGAATATCCCTCTGCGGTACTGCCTCTCCGTGAGCGCCGAAAGCTATGTCTCCCCGGCGAACAGCAGCCTTGGGCACCAGCTACCGAGATGGCAATGGTTTCCTTGACCCCCATCGTCGGCCCCTGCGCCTCTCACCCGATCAAGATGCCCTACAAGTCCAATGAGCTCTTTCATTACTGTGGGTTGGAGTTCTTGCGGCCGCACCGGTCAACGCGATACTGAAGCAACGGGGTAGTCTACGAGCTCGAAGCCGTGTTTGAATTTGCCCCGCGAGAGCACCGTCAAGGCGTGTGAGGCGCCCTATACTTTCTACTTTGCGTATTACTTGG
Organism: Fusarium devonianum; assembly: GCA_017140155.1. Taxonomy (NCBI): domain Eukaryota; kingdom Fungi; phylum Ascomycota; class Sordariomycetes; order Hypocreales; family Nectriaceae; genus Fusarium; species Fusarium devonianum. The sequence goes on along the minus strand of JADBHU010000461.1, from coordinate 66,158 downwards.
CTGACGATTCGAAGGCTCTGGTCCGTTATGCAAAGCCCTGACGCACTCCGCAACACCATGCTGATCGCCGGCATGCATTACGCCTGGAAAGTCGGCCACTTGAGGACATTTGAACCCGCTCTACTCTTCCACAAGATCGAGAACGTGCGCTCAGTAAACAAGTGGTTGGAGAAGCCGGACCCAATGTCATTTTCTGCATGCGCACGCCGGATTGCCACTCTCTGCTTCACCGAGGTACGACAGTTGCCCGTCCGTCCCGTGCGTTCAGCGAATCATCGAGAACTGACATGGCTTTAAAGGCTGCCCTGGGCAATGTCCAGATTGCTGAAGGACATTTGAATGGCTTGATGAGGGTCATGGATATGTACAGACCGGTGGACGCGCTTGGCGGGACCAGTGCAAGCGTGGAGGATGAGCTCTTGAACCGATATATGATTCTGTAAGCGTCCATGCACGCCATGTCGGATCTACACTAACCTAAGCATAGCATTTATGTCTTTACCTATGGCATCAATAGCCGCGTACGCGGTATACTTGCCGAGAGGAATCGCACAGACCCCGACGAGCCCCCTACTCCCGAAGAGGTTGAAAAGCTCGTTCTACACGCCATGCTTGATCAAGTCCGTGGCCAGAAGATTAGGTTGGAAGCAATGAAGATGTTCCCGTTCTTCCTAAACCCTCTTCTCCCAAGCACCAAATTCCGGGACATTGACGGTTCTCCGCTGATAGACTGCCTGGTCGGCCTCACCGAAGCGTCCGTCATAGAGCAGCGAGCTGGTGCTGCAACACCACAAATAATATGGCCCCATAACATCGAAGGCGATGCCAGCAGGCTGATGCTTGCTTTTGTGGGAACTCATGTTGAGTCATTGTCTGAGGACACCAAGGGAGGCTTGCGGCGGCCTCGGCTCAAGTCTTCCTGGTCTGGGGTGTCCACAGCGACGGGACTCTACTTGCAAACAGCACTAGAGCTTTGGAATGCGGGTGAGCCCATAGAGGTCAACCTGCATCGCCGCGTCTTGTCCATCCTTCAGCAGGACCTAATTCAAACCTGGAATGAAGCACAGAGCGGTCCCCGGCTTGCCTCGACGTTTTGGTTCTGGAAGGCTTTCTTGGGTGCGTTTAGCTTGGCGAAACAAACGCAAACAACTGATCAGAGCGTGTTGTATCCTTTGCGGTTGCCGTATCGGGAGTTTGTAGGCGCGTGGAGCAGAGCGTCGGGCGTTACCGAATGGGTTCAGGCGAAGGAGGCGTTGGCAAGGGTAGTATGGCCTACGTCATTCCATCTTGAGCGACTGGCAGAGGAGGTATGGGATGAGTGTACTATGGCAGGTGTGGTGTAGGTGTAGATATCTGGTTACAGTAAGACGCTGGTGTACCCAACTCATACCTTGTGACCGGAGCACTGAGTGGTGGACCTCAAGACGAAACTAAGATTGAAGCTGTCTACGTATATAGTCTCAGTATCTCCTCATCATTCAGCTCATTCAACTCAAATGTCTGTCCCTCAAACGGCGCATCCAACAACCTTTCGATCTTTCTGACAATTTCAGGCGTCATCCAGACAAGTCGATCAATTGGCCCCGAGATTACCTTTTCCGACCACTCCGTCGTACCTTGACATATCAAGGTATCCTTGTCGTCCAGCCATGATAGGTCATTCGCCATGATCCGGCGAGCAATGATTGTTGAGTCGGTCTTCCCAGGCCAGTCTCGCCTGTCAAGTCCTGGCATAAAAATGCGATCTGCTTCCATTCTCCGGTTCAGTTCAGCAGAGGACACCAACGGAGACTAAGTTGGGAGTCATTGATCCTAACATCTCAAAATATGCCTTTTCGCAACCTCTGATCAAGGACCAATAACGTATAGGGATTAGATGACACAAGTTTGTAATTAACACTAAATAACGGCGATATAGGATCATTTTAGATGTGCCGTATCCAATATGGGCCCAAATCCTTTACTCCCATCAATGCATGCTCCAAAAATGCACGGCAACTCAAAAGTCTTGCCAACAATCCAAACTCGCTTTACTGTCTCTTGACGCCGCTGCCCTTGGGAACTCTGCAGAGCCAATACATGCCAAGAGCGGCACCAATGTTGAACGCAATGTAAACCCACAGAATTCCAAAATGCCACCACCTGTCGCTATAATCGATTTTGAACCGCGCAAGATACTGCTCCGTCGAAGAAAGGGAGCAATACTGGCAGACCTCAGCCGTGGATGTCTTGAGAAGGTAACCTCCAGCGCCGTTGACGAAGGGATCCATAAAGTCGCTGCACGTCATGTTTGCGGGCGCCTTCATCTGGAGAACTTCGTTGTCTGCACATGTGACATTGGAGCCGTATACCGCGGCTGCCATGATGCCGCTGACGAGATACGTGGCCGGTGAAGCACGGTACATGAAGGTCCAGAACTTGGGAATATCATGGTACGGGACACCGACACTATGACGAGTTAGTCTCGGGCATTCCAGTAAAGGAGAGTCACAGAGCAAAGACAACGTACCCGCAAAAGGCGATGCAGAGCATCCACAGCAAACTAGCCAAGACGCCAGCCTCTTCAGATGTTTTGATCCACACAATCGCAAGGTGCGAGAAGGTACTCGTAAAGAGCATATACATCATAAGAAACAAAAAGATCAAGAAGCCGCGGATTTGCTGATCATCTGAAGAGGTATTCTCGACGAAACCAACTGGATAGTACCAGCAGAAGTACATGAGAGCTGCCATGACAATATTCCAGGCCATCTCGACAAAAATGTTGGATAGAATGAATGCTTCGAGGCCAGTCAGTAAAAAGGGGCCAGGCTGTTCGAGAGAAAAGAAGACTCACTGTTCCATCTGTAGATCTTGGAGGGCCTCTCTCGGACTTCGTAGAGGGCACGCTGGGGAACAAACATGGGCATGATCTGCTCGTTGATGTTTCCGAAAAGCACGAGATACATGAAAATGGCATAGAGCTGGTTCTGTAGGCCTTGGATACTGTTGTTTGCGCTGAAGCTGAAGCCAAGATAGAGAGACTAAACAAAATCAGTAAAAGCAATTACAGTTAAAGTCGGGGTCAAACCTACCGCCAGAACAATCAAAGTCGTCTTGGACCAGATGTACGTAGGTGATCGCCAGAAATGCTTCCAGGTGCGGATCAACACTTCGCGGAACTGCGTCGAGAACGAGGCGACAAACTCCTGATGCTGAGAGTCGTTGCCATCAGCCAAAGCAGGGGCTGCAGATTGCGTGGACGAGAGAGCGTTGAGGCCTTCGAGTTCTCTCTTGACGTCTTTATACTCGGGGGAGTCCCTCCAAATCTGGTTCCAGTCGGTATTTTCGGTGTCGTCGTTGCTCGGCTGGATGATCTGAAGCATGTACTCGGCAGGGTTTGCGTCTGGCGGGCAGGGAGGAGCACCGTTGCGCTCAAAGTATTCGAGTAAAGTGTTTGACCGGTTTCCGAGATCTAGATACTGTTAGCTGCGTTGAGTCAGCCGACAAGAAGTACAGCATACCTCCAAAATACACAGTTTTTCCTCCAGGGGCAAGCAGAAGAAGTCGGTCGAATCGCTGGAAGAGGATAGCGGACGGTTGGTGAATGGTACACAGCACAGCTTGCCCGCTAGTAGTTAGCTTCTCAATGAGATCGCAGATAGCCCAGGACGTCTGAGAATCAAGGCCAGACGTAGGTTCATCGAGAAAAACGAGCAATTGCGGTCGGGCAGCGAGCTCAACACCAATGGTAAGACGCTTCCGCTGTTCCACATTGAGACCCTCGCCAGGTCTACCAATCACAGCGTCCGAGAATTCTTGCATGTCAAGCATCTCGATAACGTGCTCGACGTACTCGAGTTTCTCTTTGCGTGGGATTTCTGCAGCCTGACGAAGAAGGGCGCTAAACTCGAGGGCTTCGCGGACGGTCATGGTGTTGAGGTGCACATCTTGTTGCTGGACGTAACCGACGCGGTGCTGGAATGAGGAATCGGTAGGGTTTCCGTCGATGCGTGTGTTTCCGCTGACGACGCCCATGGTGACGCGGGTGGCGAGGACGTCGAGCAGAGTTGTCTTTCCTGCTCCAGACACGCCCTGTGCTCATGTTAGCGACATGCATTTCAGAGTCGAGAAGTGCTTGTACGTACCATCAACGCTGTGGAAATTCCAGGCTTGACCCATCCATCCACGCGGTCGAGAAGACGACGATCTTTGCCCTTGATCTGGATATCGTAGCAAAGATCCTCCCAGTGAAAGACGGACGCGCCCGCAGCCAGACCACTTGGGCCCTTGTTGGCAACCTTCTCAGCAATGACGGTTCGTGGCGCTGTCTGCGCTTCGACGTCGGTGCTGCCGGCCTTCTTGACACCCGGTGGCATCTTTCCCTTGCGGAACACGAGAATCTCTCCCTTACTTCGTGGTGGCTTGGCGAACTCGGCAGAGGTGATGTAGGCGAGGAAGAATGCGATGAGGAAGCCGCAGAGAATACCGACGTTTCTAGTTTGCAAGACTTAGCATGATTTTCAGGGGGTGAGTGCAGGGGGGTTACATACCGCCATTTATGGGCATTGTAGTACTTGAAAGACAAGTTGATATATCGATCACCATCGACAACAGAAGATCCAGGCTCAGCGCCCACAACGGAACAAATCCGCGATTCGGAGGGAATATTGTCGTAGCCCGAGCCCTGAGGAACCATCTGTGCGCAGGGAAACTCTCGACTGTGGAATTCATTGGCCATCAACGCCTCAAACGCGTAGGCAAGGGGGTTGATGTAGTTCATCCACCGTGACCACCCAAGCATGTAGTCGGTAGGAATAGTGAAGCCGGTATAGATCATCAGGCCAAGACTGAGCAAAGAAGCCGGCACCATAGCCTGGTGGGATGTGCGTGTCAAGCATGCGAGGGTGCGGTAGATTGTTGACATGACGAGGGTGGTGAGGAACGTGGTGAGGCAGAAGAAGAAAAAGTTGCCTGGTTCGCGCCGTAGATGGGCCATGAAGTACACCAATATGTTGAAGACGACCATGTTGAGTAGTTTGTACGGCAGATCCAGGACATAACTCGCAATGGCCTGCGTGGACTGGTGGTAGAAGGCGTAGCGGTTGTGTTTTTCGACGACGGGGCGTTCAGCATACACGGTCAAGACCTGGCAGCTGGGTCAGTATGAAACTCATTCGAGCTAAGAAAAAGAAACAGAAGAAAGCACATACCTCGAGCTGACTCGAAAAAGCGTTGAAGAGGAGGGAGAAGAAGATCAAACCACCTCTATAATAAAAGGTAGACGAGTCGTTCTTCAGGTCATAAAACAAGCTCCCCAGAACAAGCGCCATGGTCACGTTGAACATGAGCGAAGCAATCGTAAACCCAGGATCCGCGAGCAATCTCCGCCATCCCCGCCACAGCGTAAGCGAAACCTGGTGGGCGTACGAGATGGTATACGGCGACTTTGCCCGCTGGCTCCTGAACTGCTCCGCGCGGCGAGAGCTCTTGTACTCCTCCAGGCGCTGCTGGTGAGGATGAACGCGTTCGTAGTCGTTGAGCTGTCGCTGGAGGAGCTTCCTCTGCTCGCTGGCCCGCCATCTCTCGGCAAAGTCGTCTGCGGTTCGGGGGGCTGTGTGCTCGAAGCCAGGCTTGATTCTGCGTTCTTGGGGACTTGTCATTGAGGTGAGGAAATCGGGGGTTGTTTGCCGATCGGGGCCTGAGTCTGTCAGTCTAGGGGTCTCTGAATCAGGTTGACAGGGGGGGGGGGAGACTCACATTCGAAACCGAGGTTCTCAAAGTACTGCTTTGCCTCGGTGATTTTGCCAAAGAATATCTGTCGCCCCTCGTACAGGACCGTCACCCGGTCAAACAGCTACGCCATGTTAGCCCAGCTCGTCATCGTTGGCTCTCGTCGTTTTATAACATACGTCATAAGCTGACTGAGGCGCCTGATAAATAGCGACAGCCGCAGCAACTCCAACAAGGTCAGCCTGCATGCGCAGATTCCGGCAAAAGTTGATGGCGTTTCCACTATCCAGTCCACGGGTCGTATTGTCCCAGCATTGCAGCTTTGCCCCTGTCAGAGCAGCCTCGGCGATACTAACGCGCTTGCGCTCGCCGCCGCTGACGCCTCGCACGAAGTCATCTCCGACTCGGGTGTCGACCGTGTGGCTGATGCCAAAGATGGCCATCATGACGTCGCGCATCATCGTGTCTGCGGCTTGTCGGCTGACGCCTCCGGGGACATGGCGGAGCGAGTGGGCGCTGGCGGCAAAGGAGAGGGTTTCGCCGACTGTGAGATGGGCGAGGTGCGTGTCGACTTCTGCGTTGTAGAGGATGTCGCCTCTGAACGTGGTGCGCATGTAGTTTTCATCGATTCCTGATTCACTTGTTAGCAAAAACCTCCAGTTGCCCATAGTACCGTCACCCACCTCGAAAGTTTATGTATGACTCCGTGTCAACCCCGAGACCCGCCGTCTCGCCCGCAATGGTCTTGAGAAGAGTCGAGCAGCCAGAGCCAGGAGGTCCAAGAACAAGCAGCAGTTCGCCCTCTTCCACAATGCCCTCGAAGTCACGAAGAATATCAACACGCTGCTTCTTATTCCTGTTTCCGACAAGATTCACCACCGCCGCTATCACATCCAACGGGTAGTCGACAACACTCTTCTGGTGCTCCGCGCCGGTGCCCCAGCCAAAGACGTTCAAGTTCTGAAAGGCTACGCCGAGGCTTCGAGGCGGCGCGGAGCCTGGCTCTGACTCGGAGAGCTTGATAAACGCCTTGACCCATGCTCGCGCGTCAAAGTTGGGCGAGTTCGGATCGAGTCGGGTGCCAGGCTTGGGCGAGAGAGCATGTAGCTCGGCGCCTGCGCTTGTCGAGGCTTGTGTGAGTTGTCGTGCGAGGGCGCCGATCTCGGTGTGAATGTCGGCGTTCTGCTGGGCGGAATGGGAGTTGTCGGTTGTGGTGTCTTCAGCTTTGGTGCTCGTTGCGGTGGATGCCCATGTCAAGTCGTCGTGCTTGCTTTCGGAGGCTAAACAGCCCGTGGCTTGCGGCTTCTCGGACGCCATCTCGTTCGGCTAAGATGATGAAGTGGTGTTGTACCAGACTGCAGTGTCAGATCAGCTACCATTGACTTATATAAAAGCCAAACAAGGAGCTGTTGGAAAGGCCGTTTTGTCCATGTCGCAACCCCAGAAAAAGTCCGCGACACGCAAGGTAAAAGTCCAAAGTCCGCAGTCCAAAGTAAATAAATCAAAGTTGAAGATTCCAGGCTCTGGGCAAAGACGACGAAAAGACCTCCCCTGTCCGGGTGTGGGCGAGACCGGGCGCCCGCGGGAGGTGGAAAGTGCACCAAAAGTCCGCCCAAGTCCCCTACGCCGCTACCACTCAACGCCCTCCTTGTTGTCTTGGCTCTCCGGCGCTGAAAGCTGAATCAGGCCGCTCCGACGGACTCGGGGAATTAGCATCAGCTGTTGCTTGTGGGGGGAGCTCCACTCCGAGGGCGCCCGCGGCGCCCGAGCCCGGCCACCGCGGGTCGGTTTTTTTTTTTTAAATGGTGGGCGAGGCTCGCTTGACTATCAGGGACTGATGAAGCTGAAAGAGAGGTCTCATTCTGGCAGTTGATCATTGGTGAGTTTACGGAACTACGACGGGTGGCCTAGGCCTCGCTTGGCATGTCTTGGCCATGCACTTGACCACATCTTCAGCCCCTCACTGACAGGATGAGTGGTTCGATGCGGGAGATACATCCACATGACAACCCTTATTCTGTTGGTCGCGTCTGAAAGGCTCTCACGATGACATGTGTTGAGATTGATAAGGTAACTTGTCTTTATTACGTGCATCAGACGTCCCACTTTTCCCCGTTTTATGAAATAGGCTGTACATATGGGCACTTATCGTCAGCTTGCCACTCACTTAACAGAGACCCCTTTGAATGGCTGCCAGTGAGTTGAAGTCAATGATTGCCACGGTCATTGCAGCATAGTTCAATGGGCTGCTTTCTTCCCCGCTCTGCATCCCCTTCCCGTCTCACTATCAAATCTCCGTAGCGGGCTGTATAGGTCTTCAAGTCACGAGATCAGCTATATTGATCTCGTGTCTACCGGCTGTGGATGCCGAGTCCGCATCCTCGGGATCCGTGGCTTAATTGCTACACTAAAGCCTAATAGGTGTCTCTGAGGTTAGGCAGGACGGCATTAGCTAGGAGTGGGCGGCGATTAGGTACTGGAGATTTCACATCCTCGTCCACTCACTGCAAGGAGGAGCACTGACATTGATAATGTGCTCCCAATAGACAGCACATATCAGTGTGACGATTGTTCATGTGTTTAGTGACGTTGATTGCAGCGCGGTACTTCCCACGAGAGGCGGTTATTCATATTCATCCGAGCGCCAGTTTCAAGTTTCACCGACACAAAAGATTACAGACGCTTCAATGTGCAAATGGTGGCAGATGCGGTCAGCTTACGGAGAGAAGCTCTCAAGCATCCATGCTTCCCAAGTGCACCGCTGACACGCGCTGTGGGTGTGCTGCAGCTTATGGTTGTTGTTCATTACTTATTCTGGCTCTGTCTACATGAGCTCGCGAATGCTTTCGAGGCCCGCGGAATGCGTAATCTTGTTATGGAAACTGAGTAGTTTAGCCGTTTCGTCGTTGCTGATAGCATAGTTACCAAGCACGCTAAACCGGCGCTGGACCTGGATAATCCTTGATGCTTGTTTTGCTGGGTTACGCATGCGGGGTGCGCGGAACAATCGAGTCACTCAATCTACGTAGCGAGCGGTCACAGGGTTCAAGGTTCTCAACATCGAAGACACAGGGGGTATTTAAGGTTGACTTTCTTAGTCGGCTATAGGGTGGCTTTCATTCGTCTAGGCTTAGCTATACAGGCGGGGTTTGTCAGCCAACACTTGTCAGTAGGGTGACTTTCTGTCTCCTAGTTACGGCTCACCACTGGCATATTCCAATCAATCAACATGAGAGGAATCTCATTCTTTACCCTACAGAATAAGGCTACACTACCAAACTTACACGTGATTTTCATAACAACTGTCGGCTATTTGTCCCATCTTGGCACTAAGCGAAGTCGTCATTTGGCGACGGATCCAATAAGAAGGGGATATTCGGAATCCACCCAGCAGCCGAGGCTGCTCCATTTCTTTTTCCAGCCGACGGCTCCAACGGAACCCCTTGACCAGTGAAGAATAGTGAGACATAGCAGTCTCTGTACAGTCAACACTCTCATCTACTTTATTCTGTCATCTCTGAAACCACCTGAAACCACCAACCATGACTTCTGCATTGGCAGACCAGATTGCCGTTGAGCAGCTGGCACCTGGGGAGTACGTCTCCAAAAGCCTCCCTATAAGAATGGGCAACTCGATGCCCATCGCGTACGGAGGATGCACCATATCCGTGGCCGTGAGCGCTGCTTGCGCGACTGCGCCGTCAAACATGTCCCTGTACTCTGTGGTAGGCCACTTCCATGGTCCAGCAGCCACCGACCGCAAGCTGCACTGCAGCGTCACCAACACCAGAGACACCAGGTCGTTTGCGACCCGGAGGGTCCAGGTCAAGCAGGACCAGGCAGAGGGAAAGTTCCGCGTCTGCATGGAGCTGCTGCTCGATTTCCACGTCAAAGAAACGTCTTCACTTGAGTACTCCGAGGCACTGAGCGCCCGCTGGCCCAAGCCCCTGGACTGCCCTGACGCGGCAACACAAGTAAAGGCCTTGCTAGAAGAAGGGGCCATCACGAGACGCCAAGGAGACGAGTTTCTGAAGGCGTTTGGAGTGTCAAACGACTTCTTCGAGACGAGGTACTGCATGGATGGAGTTTCTGGTCAAAACCTCTCAGGGGTTGCCAAGGCGACCGTCACGACTCAGGACCAGCGACACATCACGGAAAAGATTTCTGCAGAGTGGCAGCGAGCCCGACAGCCGCTGACTTCGCCTTCAGCGAATATGGGGGCGCTCTCGTTCTTGATGGACGGAGGTCTGTCGTTTCTGCCTCTTACTCACAACCATCTGTGGTTCGACGACGTCACAGCCTGCTCGACTCTGGATTTCGCGCTGCGGATCTTTGTTCCCGAGGTGAAGCTGTGCGACTGGCACTTGAAGGAACGAAAGACTCTGAGAGCCGGTAGCGGTCGGACTTTTGCAGAGGGCAAGCTCTGGGATGAGGCGGGAAACTTGGTAGCGTCTGTGAGCCAGCAGTCTATCATGCGGTTGAGAAAGGAAGCTCCTCAATCGAAGCTGGCGTAAGAATGGTGTTGTCGATCAGGCTGTACGCAGAGCATATGTAACAGACCAAAATATGCCCACAGAGGGAGATTACGTACGTAGTATATCGTCGGGAACTTCCCTCATCATCCACTTTCCCGCAGAAGCCATCACTACTCGGCTTCCTGCGCGGAAATGGTCGGCCGCCATTTGCTCAACCCGAAGCGGCTGGTTTCCGCCCGGCCCCACCTCGGCCTTGGGCTCCGGCCCCTCTGCATCGGCTTGCGGCGGCCCTGACGCTATAATAAATAACACTGCAGAGTTAACTTGGAATTGTCTGTTATACCGTACCCCTCATTACGCTCTCCTTTCTCTGTAACATTCAGAACCTTTCAGATCGTGCCTAATTGATCATCTCGTTGTCATGTCGTGGCTATCTATCCCGTCAGGCTCTCACTTCTCCATCGCCAACATCCCGTTCGGCATCATCTCAACCTCGTCAAACGCAACCCCAAGGCCTGCAATCGCTGTCGGCGACCATGTACTAGACCTTGACGTCTTTGCAAGCGCCGGCGGCTTCTCAACAGACTCGGCGATCCAGAAGCACGTCGACGTCTTTTCGCAAACCACGCTCAATGACTTTGCTGCACTCGGCCGTCCGTTCCATCGCGCTGTTCGCAGCCACCTCCAGTCGGTCCTGGCAAAAGACACGAAGCAGCCCGAGACGCTGAAAGAGAACCAGAAGCTGCAGCAGTCGGCGTTGCTGAAGCGGTCCGAGGTGAAGAACCACATGCCTCTCGCGATTGGCGATTACACGGACTTTTACGCTGGCAAGAACCACGCCTACAACGTTGGCGTTCTCTTCCGCGGCCCTGCGAACGCCCTGCAGCCCAACTACACACATTTACCTGTGGCGTACCATGGGAGGGCTAGTAGTGTAGTTACCTCTGGGACGCCTATTCGACGTCCGTGGGGACAAATCCTGAAGCCTGGCAACAAGAACCCCGATCTGGCTCCGTGCGAGAAGCTTGATCTTGAGCTGGAGATGGGAATGTTTGTCTGTCGGGAGAACACTCTTGGAAACCCGGTGAGCGTCGATGAGGCTGAGGAGCACATCTTTGGCTATGTTCTCATGAACGACTGGAGCGCACGGGACATTCAAGCCTGGGAGTACGTCCCTCTTGGGCCCTTTACTGCAAAGAACATGGGTACCAGTATCTCTCCTTGGGTTGTACTGGCCGATGCCCTGGAGGGAGCTAAGGGGCCTGGAATCAAGAACGACAACGAGCTGTTGCCGTACCTGAAGCAGAAGTCACCGGACACTGTCTTGGGTATCGACTTGGAAGTGGAGCTGATCAGTAAGTGCAGAAGCTCTGTCAAAATGTCATAATTGCTAACTATTTTTTTTTAGCCGCCGCTGGTAACAAAAACACCATCAGCCGAACCAACTCCAAGAATCTGCTGTGGTCGTGGCCCCAGATGATTGCCCACCACACCATCACCGGCTGCAACCTCCGCCCAGGTGATCTCTTTGGCTCAGGTACCATCTCTGGCACCGAATCGGGCACCGAGGGCAGCATCTTGGAGCAGACACAGGGTGGAAAAGTGCCAATCCAACTCAGCGGGGGCGAGGAGCGCAAATTCTTGCAGGACGGGGACACTTTGGTTATCCGGGGGTCCTTTGGGAGCGGCGATTCCGTAGTTGGTTTTGGCGAGGTTTCTGGAACGATTCAAGAGGCTTTGCCCTTGTTTAAGTGAGGGTTGATGGAATGAGGTAGAAGGCAAAAAAAAAAAAACAAAAAAAGAAAAAGGCTATGGTTAGATAAAAAACAATACCAATTTTTGCGTTTTGGTGAATCTTGCGCTGCGTGACACTATCTATCTCCTCAACTCATCTGGGGTATCCGGCTGGTTGTCATATCGAGCCTGCACCACAGCAGGATGATCCTTGAGACTCTCCACCACCCTGCTCACAGTCGGAAGCAACTTCATGTCAACCCCGACCCTCTCGGCGTTCCAGACAGCCGGAATGAGACAGACGTCCGCCATGGTCAGCTCATCACCAAACGAGTACTTGCCAGCCGTCTTGGCAGCCACCTCCTCGTAAGCCTTCAGCCCGTCCGTCATGAGCTGGTTGTTCCAGTCCTCGGCGTTGCCCCCGAGCTCTCTGACGCGGCGCATGATGCGCAGGTTGGTGACGGGCTGGATGTCGCTGCAGACAATGTCGACGAGGCCGCGCACCGTCGCGCGAGCCTCGGGGTCGGAGAGCGGGGGGAGCAGGGGGAACTCGGGGTGCTTCTCCTCGAGATACTCCAGGGCAGCCACAGACTGGCCGATGTTGAAGGGGTGGCTATTGTTGGATGTTGGGCTGATGAGGACTGGCACGGAGAGGGAGGGGTTGAGGATTTTGTGCTTGTCTGATAGTTGCTCGTTCTTGAGGAGGTTGACGGGGACCATGTCGAATTTGATTGACTTGAGGCTCATTGCGATGCGGAGGCGGGCGGAGCAGGAAGACCTGAAGTAGGTGTAGAGGGTGTAGTTGGAGTCTGACATGTTGAATGAATCACAACGCTTGCTGCTGTGGTCAGTAAACTGTATCAAAGAGGAAGTCTGATTCATCAGTTCAAGATGACGAGCTTCGGAGAACGAGTCTTGATCTCTTTTAAAGCACAAAGCTACGCCCTTGTTATGTCATCTCACAGCCTCCCCTTTTTGCCGCTGTGGGCTTGCGTTTAGATGCCCGCTTGTAGCCTCCCAGTGCCGAGAAGGGGACAAGATCTCGCGGGATCGTTCCGATGATGCGGGGGTGGAGACTGTTTCTATCCTGGCACAATGACAGGGCATAACCAGGTTAAGCCGAGAGACCACGGGGTAAACAGAGCGTCTTGGCAATACAGTTCGGAGTCCAGGGTTCTGTGCAGACAAGTAATTGTTTTCAAGGAGGTCTATCATGTTTCAAAGGTACTTGTTAGAAAACTTCATATCACATGCCCAATTCCGCCCAGCTTTCATTCCAGAGCGAATTCAAGATGAGACGGCTACGTCATGGACCCCCTTACGTCACCCTGTGACCGCGTACGTCGACGCATTCTACGCCAGCTTCGAGACTCTCGTCTATCAACACAACAACCTGACACGAACCACAATGGCAGATATCGCAGCTGGTGTCATCGTCGCAGAGCAGGTCGTCTCGACCGGCGTTGAAGCCGGAGCCGCAGCAACCATCGCGCGACCGACGCAACCGCTCACAGCCATCTTGAGCCAGGTCGCGTCGACGCCAGAAAAGGACGATTCGTACCGCTTCCTCTCTATTTGAGGATCAGGAGAGAAGATACTCACATTTTACCATAGGCTCACGCTGGCTCGCTCCCTTCACACGGTCACAGTTCTAGGCGACAAGGCGTACATCTTTGGCGGGCAGACACAGGACGGCCAGCTCTGCTCCAACGACGTGCACGCCATCTCGTTGTCGACTGAGCCTGAAGGTGAATGCGACTATGCATGCTATCCCGCTGTGGGTGTGAACGGCACTATTCCGCCGCCGCGACTTGAACATGCTGCTTGTGCTCGAGGAGATACCCTCATCGTTTATGGAGGCCATGATGGTTCCGGCCAAGCACCAGATGATGACCCGTGTATTTGGGAGTGGGACCCTACGGCCGTCCGATGGAGCAAGATCGTTCCGGTGGGAAAGTCGCCAGGCTCAAGGTTTGGCCACGATATCTTTCTCAACGACAAGACGGACCATCTCATTCTCCACGGCGGCCTCAAGGATGGCCAGCCGACGACTGAGACCTGGTCCTTTGACTTTGTCACTCGCCTCTGGCACGAACTCCCGTCTGCGCCCGCTGTATCGGTAGCCTCCCAGTTTGTCGACGGCACACTCTACACCGTCAGCGGCGGCTCCGACATCCACGCCTCGATTCACTACATGAGACCAGGCCCAGAAGATGAACCCAGTGTGCGCGAGTGGTCAACCGTCGACTTTCCCACGAACCCCCTCGTCTCTAGCCCTAGCCCACGCGTCGGAAGCGGACTGGTTCATGTATCAACCGGCTACGGACGAAACTACCTGATCTACATGCTCGGAAGCCGGCACGATGCCGAGCCTACATCCAAAGACGCGGAAAACGATCAACGACCATTCTACTCCGACATGTGGTCCTTGCAGCTTCCTTCCGATGATCGAAGTGCCACGCGTGTCAAGGATGTCATCCGGGACACGCTGCCCGGCACGCAGTCTGGGGCTTTTAGCTGGCACGAGCTTGAGATTGCGCCGATTGAGCTAACGCAGTCGACCGGAAAGGTACACCCTGGGCCTCGGGCGTTCTTTGGCGCGGACAGGTGCTTGGATGGTAAAGGTGTTGTGCTCTGGGGAGGTGTCAATGCAAAGGGGGATAGTGAGGCGGACGGTTGGCTGCTCCAGATAAGCTGAGGCTGGGCGAGTGTTTGGACGTACTGAGTACCAAGTTGGTAGATAAAGAGCGATGAAATGTTTCCACTGTCCGTCAACAAAAGATGAGTTAGCAGACACGCGCATTGAAACGTACATATGGCTTGGGTTGGACGTACCTATAGCTCGAGGAGGTTGCAATGTCTCCAACCGTCGATACGCTCTGCGTCCTGCTGCTTTGGCAGTCCTCTCCTTCCTTGATGGTGTGGTTCGCCGCGCAACTGGCCGACGGGCTCATGTCAGATGACCCAATCGTCACCGTTGAAGTCTCCTCAGCATGCATTCAGAGCACGACTGCTCCGAGGTTGGGCCTTTTTCTAACCATTCCTCAATGGGCGGCTTGCAGAAGGACTTGGTCCTGCTATCTCGCAGACATGTGTAGTTGTACGTCAACAGCAGCTGATCCACGTTGTAGGAAGCGGGGACACTCTCTCGGTTCACCTTGTAGGTTTGGCCGGAACAGGGCTGAATCTGCTTTGAGCGGAAATTCTCAAGAGCTCTGTAGCAGTCCTCGGCGCAGAGAGTAGTCAGATGATGGCTTTGTCGGAAACAACCCATCAAAAGCGATATTGCCAAGGCCGGCGCTGCACTTGATCGTTTCGTCGAAGGATGCCCTTTCGGGGGGTCAGTTGACTCGATCAACTCAGCAAATCCCTCTCTCCCGGTTCGACTTATTGGCACACATCGGACAGTGTTTCCGGTACTCCTAGCCTAAGCTTCGTGCCGCCCTCAGTCCCTAGAACAGTCTGAATCGGGATCAATGCCGGGGTAGCTAATGCAAGCAAGAGCTGCAAGCACAGCCCCGTGCGAAGAATAGACATGAGGTGCAAGTGTCGTTTGCAATAGTGGAGCGTGTCAAGGTGACTTCATGTGGTATCCAGCGCAGGCTCCTTTGTCAAGGGCAAAAGCAGACCACGACCGTCGATCTCACTGCGACATAAAAGCCTCTTGACCTCGCGGCGACATGGCTTCGAAGCTCTCTCTTTTGCCAAATCTACGCGGTTTTGTTGAACGGGGCCCTGAAGCCCCGGTCAAAGTCACGTGAATCAGGACAGACAGAGAGTTGAGACGGTGGTCAGAGCCTCAGGCGGTTTATCCCTCAGAGCAAAGTGCCGTAAAGCGGCAATCGACTTGCCCGCACGATGCCGTACGAAACACGCCGGCCGCATCGGCTCTCTACAAGTTTCCTGATTTCCTTTAGCTCACTTTCTTTCATTCTACTTCTATCTCTCATTGTACTGTACGAAGCCCCGACTCCGGTTGTCGAGGACATCGCGCTCCCTCTGGAAGCTGATACCTCGCCCTCCAATCATACAAATACTCTTTCGACGGCTCAAGACTCATAGCTGCACCAAGAAAACCCCCTGCCATACCAATGCATGCTGTAAGTGTCGATCGCTGTTCTTCATCGCTTGGGCTACCGCTGACAACCCAAAGTGGTTTATTCTTTGACGGTGTTCGGAGCCTGTGGCTTTCGAGACCCTTTTGGGGGCAATGACTGCGTCAGTCAATGCGATGCCGAGGCAGAATTCGGCCAATATCATCAATACGCCGACCCTCAAGGCAAGGCTTGCCCGATGAACGTGTGTAGCAGCAAGTATGGTTTCTACCACACAGTACGACTACTGCAAGACCTAAAGGAATCAACCATGAGCATTGATGTGCCTGATCGACCAAGGACGAAGAGGGCGCAACTAATCTGCGGATGAAGAGTTCAATGGCACAGCAGAACTTTCAGCGAAGATATGAGGGTTGGCAGAGACTGTAATTATGAAGATGCTATGGATACTGAGTGGAGGCCAGCCGTAGGACTAGCAAGATACCCCTTTGTTCCTCGAGTAAATACGTGCATTGAAAACAGAGCTGGCAGGCTTAATAGCAGAGAAAATACCCGTAGAACTTCCTAATACACATATCGAAACTGAGGCATCTCCTTGTCGGTCAAATCCATCGAGTTGAGAGTTCCATCCGGCGCGTCCAGTGTCTCGTTTGCAAGATCACGTCTCTTATTCTCCCGGATCAGGTAGATACGCTGCAGGATGCAGAGGACGACAGCGACCGCAAAGCAGATCATGATGGCGAGGAAGCCTGACTTGTAACCCGGTGCCTCTCGCTCGAAAAACAGATGAGGGCCCACAATGTTTGCAGCGCAGTAAGCAAGGAATGTCTATTAGATAGTTAGTGGCCGCTCTGCAAATGAAAAAAATGGACATCATGTCGGCGATCAGGACATACCATAGCAGTGACTGTAGTCTTCTTTGTGAATCCGCCAAAGTTGCTCGACGTCATCGCCATTGTGAGCGGAAAGTTTGCGGTGTACCCAATGGTCAACACGTTGCCCATGGTACGGGCCCATTTGTGCGAAGCGTCAATCTCCCGGATGACAACTGAGCCGACGATGCTGAGAACGAGGTTGAAAATCATGAAATACAGCCGCGAGTTCTTGATGTAGGTGCTGCCAATCGTTCCAATGGCGACAAAGATCAGCTGGAACGCGTAAGACATCATGTTAACGAGCAAGGTGTTGAGCGTCGAGAAGCCGAGGCCGCGGACAATGATTGTGCTGAACTGCGAAATTGATTAGAAACCTAGACCGCCGAGCTTCATGTGGGGGTTCTTACAGTGATCAATCCGTTATTGGGGATGTTGGCAGCAAGGTAGATGAGGACTACAAACCACGCATTGGGATCGCAGAGAGCCTCTACAGCCTGGTATCTCTTCCAGGTGTTGTTCTTGATGCCAGTCATGTTGGCCTCAACGCGCGCAACTGCTTGCACCCTCTGTTCCTTATTTAAGAAACGGGCAGTGAGGGGGGTATCAGGCATGAAAAAGAAGACGACTGCTGAGAACGCAACCGTGGCTCCTCCAAAGACAAGGAAAATTGCCTAGAAACGGAGTCAGCACCAGATTGTTTGGTTCAGCAGAGGAGATAAGCAGCATACCTTCCAAGGAGCGATACTGGTGATATGCCCGAGGCCGTACCCAATGAGGCCACCGAAAAGGCCGGCACATGTGTTGCCCATGAACCAAGCACCTTGACGCAGGGGCTGCTCAGACCTCTTGTACCACATGGCGACCATCATGGAGAGTCCAGGAGCCAGGCCCGCTTCAGCCATGCCCAGGAAAAAGCGATTGGCTAGCAGGCCTTCTGCGTTGACACATACTGCAGTGAGCATCAGGATTACTCCCCAAATCACCCTGGGGGATGTTTTGTCAGTACGGTGCAACCTCTGGCTAGGGGAAGGGGAATAGAGGATGACTCACAAGCTAACTGACAAGACCTTTGCAATAGGGAGGCGAACGAGCAAGAATCCGGATATGGGGTATGTGGCAGCAAGATAGCCAAAGTAGTATATGGCGCCGGCCCACGAATATTCGTCTCCGCTAAGCCTGAGATCCTCTGGAAGCCCGAGGACGGCGGCGTAGCTCAGGCAAGACTTGTCGAGGAACTGGAAAAGGTAGGCTGCAGCCATGACCGGGAGGAGGCTCTCTCGGTGTTAGTTGAGACTGAAGACTCGGGCGAGGAGACGGGGGAGCTTTGTCTTGTACCATAGATCAATCTTGCGAAGAATCATGCGATCCTCCTCGGGTGTCAAGGGTGCAGTAGATATAACACCATCGTTGACCGACTCGACGTCTTTCGCGGCGTAGTCTCCCAGATGATCCTTGGAGTCATCGAGTGTCTTGGTATGGTGGCACTTTTCCATGATGTCGTCTGCTCACAGGATGTGCCGGGGACACAATTGGATCTTGAGTGTGCGGGCGAAGAGGAGGCAGAATCAGTCAGTGGTGTCTTGAGGGCTGAGTGAAGGATGTCAAGTAGATCCCGGAATGAAGAGGACTATATAGGAATTGGAGATGACTAGAGGGGAGTTGCTTGTGGTGAGTATGCAAGCGTGACTGCAGCCACTGGAGATAGAAGAGACCGGGCTCATCAAACTCATGATTGCCGTTTCCGCCCCAGAGGACCCAGAAATGCGACCAAACCTTATCAAATCTGGGGTAAAGGAAGTAAAATCGAGTCAGGTTGATTGAAGAGAGGCGGGGGCATTGCTGACCAGATTGGGAACTTAGCCGACGAGGTGATAGCCGACGAGCTTCCTTCAACACAGTCCCTGCAGAGTTGCTCCACAGTTTGATAGTCTAGCGCCGTCTAATCTTCCTTCACGATGTGAGTAACGAGGGGGGCCCTAGAGTAGTAGGTATGCCGATAAATCCTACCGACTGTGCGGGGAAGCCATGTAGGCCCTGGACTCGAGCTCCTGATGTCTCATGTTGAGCAAAGAGGGAGGGGTTTGTCGGTAAACTTGTATGAACTGACTAGGTTCATTCCGCCACGCCAATCTTCACGGAAGCGAACATGGTTCATTCTCTCGGTACTGCTCATGGAACTCGTCATGGTGTGGTAGCTTGTAATCGGCTCTCGGTAATCTATTGAACGCCAAGCATCGATAGTACAGGATCTGATTTTGCCGAAGACGGTGCCTCGTTGGCGCTTTGCGCGCATGATAAGTGTTTTGGAGTCTCCATGATAGCATCAGGCTCATGGAAAAAGTCAAAGTTGTGGTATTTGCGTGCAAGACTTCCCGTGGTTTGCACTCAGTGATAATCATTCTTAACAATAGTCAATTATACAGCGGCCCTCTTTGCGCTTTTCAGTGCAGACAATCTAAATGATTCTTCCAATAATGGCGTTCCTTTTATCTATTTATGCTCAAAATCATGCCTCGCCTCTTTCGCAAGATTGTCATCTACAAATACACGGATCGCCAACATGGCCATGCCCTTGGCACACTTGATAGCAGCATCATGAGCTTCCTCGGTTCCCGCACAGGCAGCAAACTTGGGATTGTGCATTGAGACATCCAGGTGGGACGGGATTGTAAATCCGCCGTGGAAGGTCGGCACCAGATGCGAGACATTTCCCATGTCCGTGGATGCTTCAAAAGGGACGGGGTCTTCTTGCTCGACCCTGAGGCCGAGCTTGCTCATATCCTCGACGTAGGGTTTGCAGAGCGCAGAGTTTATGCGCAGGTTCTTGTAAGCCGGTTTTCTGGGCGCGACATATTAGCTCCTCTCCAAGTGATGTGATGTCCTGATGGGCTGCAACTTACATGTCGTAGCTAATCTCGCAGCCAGCTGCTGTAGCTCCCGCTTCGAGACACGCCTTGACCCGCGTGACAAGCTCCTCACAACGCGCATGGGTCGGGCTGCGCACGCACCAGCTCATGCTGGTAAAGGCTGGGATCACATTGGGCGCCGTGCCGCCATTCTCAAAGACTCCGTGGATGCGCTCGTCAGACTTTATTTGCTGACGCAGCATCGAGACGTTGACGTAGCCCGCAACGGCAGCGTCCAACGCGTTGATGCCCTTCCAGGGTTCTGCGCCCGCATGTGCTGAGCGGCCCCGGAACTCTACGCGCATCTTGTAGCTGGCGATGAGTTTTGTTCCGGCGAGTCCGTCGTACTTCTCGCCTCTTCGGTTGTGCCCCGTGCCAGTTGGATGGGACATGATGGCTGCTGAGACGTCTTCGGGGGGGTTGAAGGCGCCGGCTTGGATGAGCTTGATCTTGCCGCCGCCTCCCTCTTCGGCGGGAGTGCCGAGAATGCGGAGTCGCCCCGGGATGTTCAGGTCGCTCAGCACTTGAGCTGCTCCGAGGAACGCGGCGATGGAGGATGTGGCGATGAGATTGTGGCCGCAGGCATGTCCAATCTCAGGCAGGGCATCGTACTCGGCGCAGAAGACGACTTGGCGGCCTTCGCTGCCGGTTCCCGCCTCGAATGCAGTGTCTAGACCCCAGGCGTGTCGCTCGACGGTGAAGCCGCGCTCTTCGAGGAAGTCTGTCAAGGTCTTGTGCGCAAACACTTCTCTGTAGGCGGTTTCGGGATTCGAGTGTAGATCGGCGTTGATCTTTCGGAGCGCGGAATCAAGAGGGTCGAGGGTTGAGTTGATGATCCGCCTGGCCTTTTCGAGGAAGAGTTTTTGCGAAATCGCGGTGTTGTCTCGGGGTTGCGCGGGAAAAGGGACGGTGTCGACGTGGTTTTTGCCCAAGGGCTGTCCCATTGAGACGGGTTCGAAGACGACGGTCATGGTTTCGGGTTGAATGTTGACAAGAGGAAGAGATGAGTGACAGGAAAAGTTGAAAATGACGGCGACGGCCAAGAGGTTCGCGTATCGCTGGTGAACAAGTTCAAAGCATGATCTTATCGAGGATGTTAGTTATATCTTCGGAGCTGTTTCTCTGGCCGGATCGTCTCGGTTCATCAATCACCGGAGTCTCGGCAACTTCTCACGGCACCATCTCCACCATTATTCCCCGCGAGCGTATCCGTAGTCCCAACCGAGTTAGATGGAGATTGTGGATGGTTCGACCCATGATGACCCTAGATTTGCCTTTTATCAGTCCCGCTTAAATAGCCGATGCCCAACCAAGTCTCATTCCAAAGTCGCCGCTTATTTAATCGTTACTACTCTTTGCATTCATTAATTCTCAAATTCCTCCATAATAAGCAAGAACCGACGGCTACCGGCTATCGGCTATCTTTACCACATCTAGCTTGAGCCTCCTCCCCCGGGCTCTGATACTTGTAACGGGCTTTCGACAAGAGACATGGATCGACCCAGCCCCTCGCCTACGAGCTCCGCATCCTCTTCTCGACTTGGCCGATCGGCTCCACGGTCTCGCAACGGCTGCTGGACTTGCCGGGGAAAGAAGGTCAAGTGCGATGAGGTGCGCCCGGCGTGTGGACGATGCATTCGGCTGGAACTCCAATGTGACTATTCGACCCGAACTCGCTTCCGGCCTGGGAGTTCATCGTCATCATCATCACAGACATCGCGTTATTGTGCCGTGCTTGACTTCTCCACTCCGCGGAATGCCAATGCGAATGCGGGGTCTTCACCGGACAAGTCGTGGCCGCAGAGCCCACAGTCCATGCCATCGCCTGGCTCTCCTGGTGGACGGATAACCAAGGCGTCGAGCAAATTCCCTCTGTCTCTCATCTCGCCACTGGCCGAAGCGTCATGCGGATTGACGTTGAATGACGCGGATTTCGAGGCGATTCGCTTCTTCCGGGACGACTTTGCGCCGCTGTACATCACCAAGAATGCAAAATACTCTGTCTTTTCCATCATGCTGCGCATCGCCATGGACGAGGCGTTGCTGATGCACATGGTGATAGCCATTGGGAACCGTGAAATAGATTTTCGACGCCAGAGACTGCGGAGTAGTGAGCATCGACCAAGAGCGGAAGATGGAGTGATTGCGACAAAAGAGCGCTCCTCTGGGCTCGACCATTATTCCATCGTCCTGCGGACAATGTCTAGTATTGTTGCAAACGATGGAGAGTCTGCGAAAATCGACCTCGATGTACTGACCAGCACTCTCTTACTCATGATCATGTATGAGCAAATCCACGGCGACTCTCGATGTCGTGGACTCTCGGCCCATCTTGATGGGGTCTCGCACATACTTGAGCGCCACTACAGGAACGCGCTGAAACAAGCAACGTCCCTTGCACCGATTCGAGATAACCAATCCCGACGCTGCGCGTTGTTGCGCACGGCAGAGCCCGGAGCTGGCCCCGGGTTGTCACAGTACTCGGCTCGGCTGCTGGCCCGTATCAGCGGTATGGACGCCTCGGCTTCCTTCTATGGCCTCGGTGGTCAGGTCACTGCGGTTATTCACAAGATTATGACTGAAGACGGTACAAGGACAAGCCTCTCCCACTCGATGCTGGCCGACAGCGTTACACATCTCGAACGATACTCTACGCCATTATATCGGACAGTATGGGGCAATGACTATCCCCAGAGGGAGATGGTCGATGATCTGGAAAACCGAACCGTGTATGAGCTCCTGGGGGCGTGCGGCCAGTTGCGATTTGTGATGACGAAGCTGACAGACGTCGTGTCTCGGGTTGGCCGCAGCGCCGCAGCTCCATTCATTGCAGACGTCCAGACTGCGATTCGGCAGCTCGGCGAGCGCTACTCAGACCTCCTCGAGGGCGCTGTCGACCTCTCCATGGCGGCCGACAACTCGCACCGTCTGGTCGTCAACATGCGCTGGGTAGTCCCCAGCTACTACGCCGAGGTCCTCAAGTTCATCCGCATCAGCCGCGACCAGGACTCTGCAGATGGGCCGACAGCAGAACAGCAGAATGCTCTCCGGACCATCACGACTCTGGCTGCCCAGGGGTACCGGTACGAAGGAGACGCGGCGATGCTGCGTATTGCGCACCCGCTCTTTATAGTTGCCCTCGAGACCGATGATGAGCTGCATCGGCAATGGGTCCTGGAGAGGTTTGAGGGGTTGAGTCAGTACGGGGAGCACCTTAGCAGAGCAAGGGATTTCCTAACGCGGAACCTGCGTAGGCCGTTGACACCAGCGACGAGACAAGAGCTAGGTGCCAAGTTCTTAAAGGAAGCCTCGTCGCTCTGCTTTTGCCTGTTTTAACAAAAGATGTAGAAGTATAAAAATGTTTTAATGTATGATAGAACTTGGCATGATCATTTATCACGACCGAAATGAGAAGCTGTCAACGTTGAGGCTGGGGTCTCAACTAAAGGATAGCCAGACCAAAACCCATGTTGAATCATACCCAGCGGAGCTCAACTGTAACTGGGAATCTGCACAACTCGTGCAAATTCATGGCTTGCGAAAGCGTAGATCTAGTACGATAGAATTTGGGCGCGAATAAAGCAACAGATTTGTCCGTGCATCGTGATTATCTGTAAACTCACCCAGCCCTCCCTCACTGTTTACGGCGTCTTCAGGGTAAGTTTTGAGCTTAACCTGGTCAACAACATGCGATAACTGACTGACGAATAAGAAGGCGCCAGCGCTGACACGTTAGTCATCCAACGCGCTCAGACCTGGAAGTGAATGTGGGAATTCCAATTGGTCCTGCGCGGAAGATCATCGTAACACCACTATTCCGAGCGCACATCGACAAGCACGGTCACGCACCACTCACCTAGGGCACGGCTCTACTTTCGTTGGTTCAACGACCGATGCTCTTGATAACTATTTGATGCCTTTCGGCATGTCGACGACTCACCACAATGGCGCCCTACGTCCCTCCCGTTGACCAGACAGCCACTCAGCATGATGGTACGGATGACTTGGCTATCAACAACACGATTCTTTGCCGTCTCCTGACCCGCCTCGCGCTCAAAACTACCGGCATCTTTTACCAACACGATGGACCTTGTGTCCCCCTGTCTAGGCGCATTATCGTCAAGACGGGGCCCTTTGCCCATCTCACCGAAGCAGCAACCATGAGCTTTGTCGCCATTAATACCTCCATTCCCGTACCAGCCATCCACTGCTCATTCGTTCATAACAATCAGGCATTCATCGTAATGGAACGCATTCGAGGAGATTCCCTCGCCAAGGCCTGGAAAACACTGTCGGATGCCGACCGTAAGAACATCTTTGTCCAGCTTCAGCAGATGTTCCAAGAATTGAGGGCACTTCCGCCACCTCCGGGCACGGGTGTTGAGAGCTGCCGCGGTGGCTCTTTACGCGACTCCCGCATCCCTCGTTCAAGGCCAAGGTTTGGCCCTTTCAAGACTATCCAGGACTTTCACCTCTGGCTGCGTGAGGATTTGAGGCCAGAAGAGCATCCCGAACGCAAAGATGATCAAGAGTGGGAGGAAATAAGGAAAATGGCAGACAAGCAGGACGGCCCCTGGCCGCCTTCTGTGTTTACACATGGAGACCTTAATCCTTTCAACATCTTGGTCCGCGGCGGTCGCGTCGTGGGTATTGTCGATTGGGAGTTTGCCGGGTGGTATCCCTATTATTGGGAGTATACTTCTGCGTGGTGTGGCAACCTAACTCGAAAAGCATGGCAACACTCGATCACTGAGTTCCTCGACGCGTATCCTGCTGAGCTGGAGATGGAGAAGACACGTCAAAGATGGTGGGGTGACCTCTAATCAGTTACCAAATACACAACAAACAACGTTATACGTATTGAATCCACAAGAAAGGCAATTCGACACTAGACTCAGCAAGCTACGGCACAGTCTCCTTCCCTTGGAGCATATCCCACGTTGGTTTCGGCAGCGCCATGTCTGCAGCATCTAGATATCTTCCAGCCGCAACTTTGTTCGCGACATACTCACGAGCAATTGCCTCTATCTTTCCCCAATCCAACTCTGCTGTCCCAACGGCCCTGCCGTCCTGGTTTATTTTGAACAAAGCTTCGGCGACCCATGTGCGACAACGCCAGTTAGGGTCATTCGTAACAACTGGTGTATTGCGAATGATTTCGACGAGCCGCTTTTCGTCTTCGACTTTGGCAATCACGACACGAGCGAGGAGATTGTTGGTACTCCGCACGTTGGCCAAAGGGATCTCCTCGTACATCCAATTATAAATGGGGTGATTTTTGACGTGGTAGCGCATGCCAGAAACTCTGGCGCCAGCTTCATTCTTAGGCCCGATGAGGAATCCCCAGTGATACCTGTGGCCAGATGTGAGACCAAGTTGGGCAAGGGGGACGAATGTGATCACCTCCGCTCTTCGTTATTAACAACTCCGCTGGGGTACAGAGCAATGTACAGTCGTTTCTTATTGGAAACCATTGGAAGTCTCTTGAATGGAAAGAACTCGCTCGACTGATAGTTTGAAATGGCGGAGCCAGGTTGCTTATAAGATTCGGATTGCTTGGAAGTTAGTCTAGTTGATCAACTATGGCTCAGTAATATCGGGACAAACGTAGAATGGCAGTCGCCCTTTATTATGCATCTTGCGATCCGCGATAATGAGGTTGAGTACCTTAAAATAGACTGCAGTATCGTCGGGCGCGTAAAGGTTGATGATATGAGTCTATTTTGGGATCTGAGACTGCATTTTACTTTAGCGCGCGCCAAAAGTCGGCTGTTGCAAGGAGTGCGTACAAGGGTAACCTCGACACATCTCGCATGGTGTAACTGGATGGGTGCGATCCAATGCTAAGAGACTCGTTTTATTCTAGCAGTATACTGTATTGAGACGCTAACTGATTCTAAAACTGTCAGAGTCCAATCTTTACGCTCTTATAGCTTAATTTTGGCTCACACCCACATATCAGCCTCCCACAAGATAGCCAAGGAGGCTCTCCTTTCCAGCCTTCAGCCCCTATATCAAGTCATCCCTAGGATCCTCATACCAACACTCGTCCCACTGCCGCCTCAGTACTTCAATTCCCCCGGTATCCTCCAGCCTAGCCGCATCCCAAAAGACGTAGCCCCAGCGTCGCATCTCATCAGAGGTATACCACCCGTATAAGTTACTATACGTCTCCCCCCATATCGTTGTCCAAGCTAACGGTGGAGCATCTGGCGCATTGTCACCGCGAAATGGCAACGGGGCCCTTTCCTGTTGCATCCGATCTCGATCAGACGGACGATTTTCACGGCGGATGGCCTGTTGTGTTTCGCCGAAGAGGCCCTCGAACGCATTGAACGGGATATAGGAACTGGTAATTTGTTCCTGCATCATAGAGACTAGACTCTGGTGGTCCTTGTGCTCAAAAAGCACTCTCTGTAGCAACTCAAGTCCCCGTAGCGTGGTTCCTTCCAGGTAATTGCTCCGATCTGGTATTTGAGTCTCAGAATTCTGCATTTATGATATAGACTGACTTACCGAAACTACTTTCGAAATCAAATGCCCCCACCGGAGTGGGAGGCCGGCCTTGGTCGTCGAATTTAGGATTGTCTGGGTGTAGGTCCCAGCGGATGTCGTTGAAAGTTTTGTCATATGTGTGCTCTGCAAACTGGTAGAAACAGAAAAGTTCCTCGATCTCCCATGGTTCCAAAAAATCGAGGAAAACCAACAAGGTTTCTTCTCGAGATTGCACGAGGGGATTGTCGATGGGATTGGCGAGTTGACAGAGTAGCTGGAAGCGATATATGGCTCTTGTCAACCGCCTCATCTCCGTGCGGCTGGGTATAGCTGCCTTCTGGCAACGGTTGGAAACGCCACTTATTTCCTCGGCAAGGTTACAAAGCATCCGTAAAGTATAGTGCTCTGCAACAGGCTTTACATAGCGAAAATAAAAGATGACAATGCTCTGAGCTTGGTCTTCAGTGAGTCTGTCGGCAAGTGGTAGATATCGCCACCTATTTCTTTCCGTGTACAACTCTTCGAATGTGGAGACTTTTCGCTTTGTGTCGCCATCCTGAGCCGCAATCAGATGGACGGTGTACGCGTCAAGGGTCACGCTGCCTATGGTCTCCTCAAGGCTTCTACACAGGAGATACTTGCGGTCGAAGAGATACTGCTGATGAAAAGTCGGTGAGGCGAGAACCAGGGCCCTCAGCCCCGGAAGATCCAAAATAGAAAGGAGTTGGCGTCTGACTTCGGGAGGAAGGCAGTCAATCCTAAGATCGTAGATCTGTCGCTTAGCTTCCGCATCAGGTGCCAGATTTAATCCAGCCTCTGCAGGTCCAGGAGCAGATTTAGCCGTCTCTGTAGTTGTAGGAGTTGCCGTTGTTTTTGAGTGCTGGGAGAATCCCGCAGAAGACTTGAGCTTTACAATCAGCCGCTTCATTTTGGAAAATCGATTGGCGGTTGTGCCTCAGCAGTTCCCAATCTCTGGGCTGAGGGAGCATGAGCAAAAGAGCAAAATTCAAAACATGACATAACACGGCTGCGAAAGTCCCCATGCATGATTGGTTGGAAGAAGAGGGGTTGGTCAGGCGTCTAAACTGTGTCAGACAGCGTCTGACAATTGGCGAGAAGGTGAAGACAGCAGCCCCAATGTTGCCGCCCTATTCAAGTTTCAGCTTAATGAACTCCAGTCCGGTACACCGTTCCATCGTCCCTCTCCTTCATCGCCCCCAGCCATATAGAATTGGAAGCTATTTACTTGTAGAAAATGTTAACTGCCGTGTCTCAGGATTATTCCCGGCTATAGTCGATTTCAACTTGCTAATAGCTCTCGAGGCTTTCCCCTTATCAGTATCACAGTCCCATACTGGAATAAGGCTACCTTTCCACTTTGCATTTTCTTGGGATGGACTTCCTGATACCTCAGACGCAAATATTATTCCGCGATCGCCAATAACACGATAAACTTTAGCTGTGTAAGAGATACCCGGGTCCCCGATCGCAATACTATGGATTGAATCTCCTCCCCTCGAGGAGACTCCAGCTTTCTTCAGGGCTTTTGTCCATAGCACAAGAGCAAATCGGCCCTTGACCCTCTCAATTTGCTGCCTCACAGCCCAGGATGCCCTGATTGCAAATTGCAAGTATGAGTCGTCTGCCCCCACACGCCGGGAACTTCCAGAGACGTATGCTTCCGGATCCCCAAGCGTGTAAAGACGCCATACCAGTTCAGCCGCTGGTGCATCGGCTTCTATCCCGAAGGCAGTTCGCAACTGATCAACACACGGGTGCTGTAATAGTGGCGAAATGGTCTCCCAGGCCAATGTATGTAGCAACCGAGGTAGGCACTGCATGTGCGACTGCTCAGCAGAAAATACGAGTCCCTTTGTAGTGACGTGCCGGACGGTTTCTTGAAGAAATGCAGTCATCGGAATAAGTCGATGAATGACGCCAGCTTCCAACACACTGAACCCAATCATGCTCGACGAGGCCTTTGTCTTGGCATATAAACTACCGTTTTGATTGACTGTATGATCAAAGTATTCAGAAATCGCGTCCTGTTTGAGGCATATACCTTGCTGTTGCTGTGGTCCGAGAACAGGACGGATTGCATAAAGCCACGACATCTGTCCCCGCCGTGTTAATTCAAGAATGATTGCTTGAAGAGCTTCGTTGGCCGTGTGAGTTGCTTGGTATTTGAGGCTCTTGAGCCGCAAAATACCACAAAGCGCGTAGTACTTGTCGGCCTCGACTGTTGCCTCCAGGCCGTGGGCCATTTGAAGAACATTGGCAGTGGAGATCTCATAAGAAAAGTATCTGCGACGGAGATGGTAGAGTCGGCGGCACCAGTCCACAAACTCTCCAAGCCACTGAATCTCAGGGTTCCGCCGAAAAAGTAGACCGGCCAGAGTGCCACAGTCGGATAGTTTGAGTTGACTATACTCGCCGCTGAGAATGTATTCCTGGGACAGAAGAATCTCTTGAAAGATCCAGGCTCGTTTCCTCCATGTGCTATGACATAGCTGCTGCATGATATCGATGAGTGCCGCTTCACCGACAGAGTCCCAATTAGCTATTGAACTGCAACTCTGAGTCAAGAGACAGACATGGCTGTCATCGTCCACATGGCACGCAAGAAGTTTCTCTGCTTCAACCACCGGTCGAAGATCAATTTCTCTCGTGAGCAGCACAGTACATCGAGCCTCAGAGTAAATTTCATCCATGCGTGGAATCCAGTATGCCTTATCTTCTTGGGAGCCTTGGTTGATGCATTTAGAATCCAGCCAGCAGTTCTTACGCTGGCCTGTCATTATCTTCATAAAGCTGCTGGAGGATGCGCCGACGAGTTGCAGGAGTCTTGACCGAAGCAGTTGCCAGTCTGGTAGCGCATCTTGCGGCGCGATCTTCCACTCATTCCAGACATACGATATTGCTACATGCTGAGCTCGACCAAGCTTGTGGGAATAAAGCTCCGTTTCTGGGTCGATCATTGCAAAACCGGATCGTCCATGGTTCAGGGTGCCTTTGGGGATCTTCTGGGCCATATTTAGGTCTTTAAAATATTGTAAACGAAGGATCTTGTATGTTGAAATACTCTCAACCTCGGGCTCTCCAAACGGGAGGGACATGCAAGATATATGGCGGCTACTTCTCAAGCCTTCCCGTGTGATATAGCACGAGCGCAACATTAGCGTTAAAGAGCATGCAGTGGAATTAAATCCCTCAAAGTTCAGCCTAATCACGTGCAACCGTGATGTAGAAGAGGAAGCCCGTTCTCTCAGATTATGTCCGCGTGACATCCTTGAAGAATTTTTGTCTGGTCTATCCCGTCAATTGGACGGTCGGACGGCAGCTGTGAGCCCGTCATGCTCAAGATGGCGATGGAAATATCTGTGGCATGGACAATCTCGTTGGACGTGACGCTTTCTGGAGCCAGCCCCGGCCATCGGATTGTGAAGGGTACGCGTAGACCCCCTTCCATGGCTGTATGATACGTCCCCGACCACGTGCCAGCCGTGCCTCGGCACGGCTCTCGAAACCCCGGGCCGTTGTCTGAATTAAATATGAAGGCGTTATTATCGCGGATTCCCAGGGCATCGACATGGTCAAGCAGCTCCCATATCGTGTGTGTAGGCGCGCTGCTCGGCCTGCCGACCGGAGTAGACAAGTGGACACGGTACGCAATCCTCACGCTGCTGAGCGGTGGAAATGCGCTATCCCTTGGCATTAAAGATGCCTGGCTAAACATCAATGCAACCAAGTCGAGTAATCGCAGTCTGGGTCTTGCCATGGTGGTTATCGGGAGCAAGTTGGGCATTGCAGGTCAGCAACTGTTCCGATCCTCAGAAGCGCCACGCTATAACCGGGCGTTCTTGGCTATTCTGCTACTCTATGCCGCGGCAATTCTCATCACGCTGCTCATTATGTGGGTGTACTGGCGGGATAACAAGAAAGACGTGGATAGTGAAGCAAGATCCAGGAAGCAATATGATCTATAGATGAGAGTACACGCAGAAGGATAAATAGATGCTTCTTGATATAATCTTTACTTGGACCTTGGCCTCTTGTAAAAACTTCATACAACAACCCCACACCGAGTCTACCTTAGACAGCCATACAGCCGAGAACATTAGCGTGAGACTTTAGCTATCGGTCTTAAGTAAAGAAGACACCATAACTCAAGGACTGGAAATTGCAGTTGTGAATGCTCCCTTGTCACTAAGGCCAAGGGCTTCGGCAGTGGAAGTGGATCACATCGCTTACCCTACACCTTGCTCAAGAAGCAGAATTCAGTAAATTCATGACTGGGGGCACGTAGAGGCACTACGAGGGCTATCATTGTACGGGAGAGACTTTCTGAAACAGGATTTGGATAATTATTCCATCGAACGTGGCGGTTGCTCGCCGTCTGCGGCTGGCAAGCATTAGCTCGCAAAGTTCTCAGTGAGATATGTCCACAAAGCACCATCAGTTGAATATTGAGAAAAGCTGGTTACTGGCATTTGCAAGTATTTACATAGAGAATAGTACACGAAAAGAGTTGTAGTGTCAAGATGTCCTCCCACAACTACCTTGATATACAAGTGGCTAACGACTACTTGTAGGCCCGTTGTAATCATCAGGCGAGCAGTTGCGCGAGCCAATATAATGGTCACCACCGGGTGTCAGGGCTTGCGCATATGGATCACGGTACAGCCAGCAATAACCGCCACGGTACTGCATCCAAGACTGGCAATACGGGTCAATCGTGCAGTCGCGAGCACAATCCTTGGCCTGGGTAGATACGGTGGTCCTGTAGTTTCCGCGCACGGCGTACCCTGACGCGTTGATTTCGCCGTTGCAGGCGCTCAGCTCGGGCTGGAAGTCAGCCGGTGAACAGTACCGGGAGCCTACGAGGCGCTTGCCAGGGCCTCCGGGGGTGACGAGGTCGGCATACGAAGTCTTGAAGAGGCTGCATGATCCGGGGGCGTCGAACTGCCAGACCATGCACTCCTTGTCGTCCTTGCAGCGCTGAGAACACTGAGCCTCGGAGTAGACGTCTCTGGCGATCTGTGACGGGGTTTCATAAGTGGATCCGAAGGTGATCTCTCCGTCGCACGGCGGGACGTAGTCGTCGGGCGTGCAGTATTTCGAGCCAATCCAGATATGACCGCCTCCAGGGCCCGAGACGGATTGTCCAAAGGGGTCTCTATACAGGAGGCAGCCATCTCCTGAGTTGAGCACCAGCCACGCCTGGCAGCGTTGATCGAGCAAGCAGTCGCGAGCACACTTGTTGCCGTCTTTGGAGTTGGTAGATCTGAAAGGACCAGTGATGCCGGAGCCCCATTTAAGGATCTTGCCATCGCACTTGGTCGGCGACTTGTAGTCGTCCGGGGTGCAAGTCTTGGCACCCGTCAGGAGGATTTGGCCCCCCTCGGTAGAAGTGATGTCCGAGAATGATCCCTTGAAGAAGTTGCAGGTGTAGATGTCTACAAACTGCCAGGTCTTGCAGCCTGGTTCAGCTAGGCACCGACGAGCGCAGTCCTCCTGATCTCGGGCGTCGTTGTTAACCTTCCACGGCGTCTGTGCGATGGATCGGAAGTCAATGTTGCCGTTGCATTCCGGCTCTGGCGCAGCTGTTGTGGTCGTGGCTGTAGACGAGCTCTCGGTCGTGGTAGAGTCAAAGACAGTGGTTGGCGGGGTGAGAGACTCGGTCACGGAGATGCTAGACTCAGTGGTGGTGGTACTGGCCTCGGTCTCAGAGGTCGAGGTGCGCGGCTTGCAGGGACCGGCACTCACGCCAGTGACACTGAGGCAGGCCAACACGGCCACAAGCCTCTTGGAGTTGACCATGGCTGATCCGGGATGTATCAAGGAGAATACCTTGAACGTAAATGAGTGACTGGGTTGAGAATAAGGATTAAAGAAAGACGATTGAGTTTGCCTAGAGCTGCCGACTCTTCTCCTTTTATCCAGCAGCCTCTGTTCAGCTGTAATTTCAACCTACATCGCAGGTGGCCAGCTGGCTGTGGCTAATGGGACGCGGTGTTCAATAGCTCGGCCGTTGTGGCGGGCCTAAGTGGTCTGGATCATCAATAGATCGATTTGCTAGTCTAGAAATGTCAAGCCACAGGGGACCAAGAATTTATGGACAAAGAAATAAACCATTGCGGACGTTGGATCCACCCTGAGTTTATTAATTTCTTTGTGCTTTTTCTGCCGCGACTGAACTGGCTGGAATATTGTTGGTTGAAGCCACAAACCGGGGTCTACTATACTCCTTTTGAAGCCAAATGCTCAGCAATCATGAATAATTTAAACGGCCGGCAAAGTAGTGACATGGAAATCTTGGTATTTCCCAAAATTTAGACTTGATTGGTGTACAAAACAAAACAAAACGCCTATCAATAAACTATACCAAGTACAACCTCCTCAACCGATCCATAAAGATTCGACAATTTCAACGAGAAATTCGTTACCAAAAGATGGCTCAATCGTGTCACATGAAAAACATTGACAAGCTACACGCATGCTTGATCTGACTAAAAAATCGCTCAGAATGCCCCAAGTCTGATGGTTGACGGGACTCGAAAGCTTGTTACGCAAGCACGCTGGTTGGTTGGGAGTGTAGACATATTACTCGCTATTTTGCATCAGTGCCTGAAACCCATGACCGCACTTGATGGGGTGGAACTTACAGCAAACAGAGGGTCAGATCGCCGTGGATTCTGGCCTTTAGTTCGATCTCGATCTCGAGATTCAAGTCGAGGCGCAAGCTCAAAGCATCTTTGCCACCTCCCCCACCGCCTTGTTGTTGCTGTTGCTGCTGTTGTTGCGCCTGTTGTTGTTGCGCCTGTTGTTGTTGTTGTTGTTGTTGTTGCTGCTGCTGTTGCATGCCCTGGTTTTGGTTCCGCGGTGCCAACTGGTTGTCGTTCTGCGACTCGTCGTCGTCGAATTGCTCCTGTCGCCTGCGTCGCGACGACTTCTTCTTGGTCTTCTTGGGCTTTGGTGTCGGCTTCTCTTGCTCTTGGTCTTCGGCGCTCGTATCGTCGTTGAAGACGTCATTCTCCTGCTTCAGGTCCTGGGCAACGTCAGCTCCAGCTCATCACGCTGCTTGTCGGAGGATGGTCCGTTGGACATACCTGGGCTGGGGGTGGCGCAGACATGGCTAATTGGTATTTGGTATTTTCGGCTATTGGAAGAAATAAAGGCTACGTTGAGTTGTAGTTGAAAGCTTTAGCGTCCGAAGACCCGTATCCCGTCCGTTTTTAATACGGGATTGATCAAGGAAACAGGATTGTACCGTGGGCGTGACGTCTTACACGTTATGAAGTAATAGTGGATTGTGAGTGGC
This sequence comes from Fusarium devonianum, assembly GCA_017140155.1. Classification (NCBI taxonomy): domain Eukaryota; kingdom Fungi; phylum Ascomycota; class Sordariomycetes; order Hypocreales; family Nectriaceae; genus Fusarium; species Fusarium devonianum. Next base: position 32,585 of record JADBHU010000461.1, on the reverse strand, counting down.
TGTTTTGATGCGGGAGAACCGGTTTACAGACCCGATTTCTCATTCAGGAAGGGATATCCCAGCAAATTATCACCGTGACGTAAGGATGGGGCCCCATTTACCAGGATGTGGGTATTTCATCCATCAGGTCGATCGGACACTTCCACATGATAGATTCTAGACCACCGTTGAAACTGTCGACTCTGCCATTTGGTAAATCTGACGGTACTGTAATTAGCTATCAATTGGAAATAAATCAGTAGCGTTCAGCTAGTTCGTGCCAACCTTGCAGCCGCTTTAACGCTACTCGACAAAGCAACTCCACGCACCGCCACTCCATCCAAGGTTGATTAGGGATCTCTACCACTGCACGCAGCAGAAAAGGGATGTGCAGGGCCAGGGAGTTGAGCATGACGCCTCGAATAGGACACTTATTCTCCAGCCAGCCATAGTATCATTTAGATAATATACTCTGTCATGCTTTAGGCCAGCCCGTCATTTCAAAAACCCCATTGCTGGCGATTCCTGCAGGGTATGGGAAGCAATATCCTGCTAATAAACAGGTAATTCGCGCTGGTTCGTCAAAGAACTTCAAACCTGTCCCAGGCCATCGTAATAGACGTGGAACGCAGATTCGGTGCACCTATGGTAACAGCAGGTTGTTAAAGTGAATCATTTTGTACTTGCTGGTCTCCTTCTGCGGGGGTTAAACCACGTGGGTTAACGGCTGCGGATCTCTTGTTCCTCTCCCCACAATTTGAACATGCCAGTACATCACACTGCAGGCACTCAACGATCGACTACCTCCAACATCATGGACTATAATAAGCACCTCGACTTGATTCACGAGGTGGAGAAGAATATCTGGGTTAACAAGGTGAATGAAGCCCGCGTCAACGGGCGCATGTGCCATTGGGTTTCAACCCTTCATCCTCATCATTTGCCATGTCAACTTGATGGCGGCTTTCTCCATGGTTCATACAATCTATGTCAGAAATTCGTTTTCAGCGACAACACCACCCGGATATTACGCTTCCCTCGCGAAGGGGCCATCTGTGACAGATACGCCGACGAGAAGATTGCCATGGAGGTGGAAGTCCTAGGCCTTATCCGCGAACACACAAGCATTACCGTCCCAACGGTTTATTCCTGGGGTCTTGCTGCTGCCAACCCCCTCGGCCTGGGTGCATTCATTCTGATGGAGTATATCGACGGTGTGAGCGCCAGCCACATTCTCAGGGATCCTAAAGCTAGCGTCGACACGCGGCTGATGCGAGAGGACGTCAGCGAGCGCGATGTCGAATTATTATTCAGGCAGATTGCCGGATTCCAGCTTCAGCTTTTTGACCTCGACTTTGACCAGATCGGCAGTCTACCAACGCCCAAGACAGGCTTTCCTGCTCCAATACGCCCCTTGACATGGAAGGCTCATGATATCACCCAGACTGGAGGCGTTGAGACTTTTGGTACGGTAGATCATGGCTTTGTTCACTTCTTCTGCCCTCTCTAACCACGCATGGTGCCAGGTGACCGAAACAAAGGTTTCTCAACTACAACGGAATATTTTGAGTACGTTATCGATCAGGACTTGGAGCAGCTGTCCCGACAGCCAAATTCGGTAGTAGATATGACGCTGAAAAGAGGTACACCTCGTTCAAGGCCCTGAAGTCCCTGGCACCTAAGATGGTAAATGGGAAACACGATCGTGGCCCCTTCAAACTCATTTGTGATGACCTTGGCATAGCCAACTTGATTCTCAAAAGCGACACCGACTTAACAGTCGTTGGAGTTGTGGATCTTGAATGGTCGTACACAGGGCCAGCACAGCTGTTTGCATCAGCACCTTGGTGGCTTCTTCAGGATCGACCGATCAACCCAGAGTGGGATTGCGATGACAACCAGCCTCCTGACGTGGCACCCCGGTATTTCAAATACCTAGAAATTTACAAGCGCGTTCTGGAGGAGGAGAAAAAAAAGCGACCTGGGCACGAAAAGAAAGAAGTCTCTAGCCTTGTCAAGTGGTCCGAAGATTCAGGGGCCATGTGGTTCCATATGCTGCTTTCTTGCGGTTTCAATGACTATTACAGCTTCCCCTTCACGCAGCTGCGACAGCATGTAGGTATCGACAATTGGAACCAGCTTAGGTGGACAATCAACCAAGAAGATGTCAGAGCGTTTGTGGCGCACAAGACAATAAAGTTGGAGCAGTACGACACAGAACTGTCCAAGATAGAGGCGGATAAAGCCAGAGTAGACCGCAAAGAGATAACCGAGGAGGAATTCCTGACGGCACACCAGCGCAATCGCAGTTAGACCTTAATGATCGGAATGAGGATATGGTTGACGATTAGCGGAGCTGCCTATCTCACTCAAAATCCGAAGTATCTGGCACGTTTCAATGCTTGGTTCCTGTGGGATGTCTTAGACGCTTCCCTTAACCCTGAATGGCATCAGTGCTTGAGTTCATACACAAGTTACATAGACTTCTAAGGTCCTATTGGTAAACCCCAAACAAAGCGCGTTATGATTTAATGCAGACATGGTCCATCCTTGCCACTAATGTTGGAATCCATGCTCAGCCTTTAGTCCAACCAGAAAGGATCCAACCCTTGTATCAGCTCCAGATCAACATTATTCAAGCTCTTCCACAGATCCAGTTCTCGCAATCACGGCCTCATCTGTATGGCAAACATCACAGCCGTGCAGTACTTGAGAAGGTCTATTGCATCAACCCCATCACGAGGATCAAGTCACCCCGATTCACCACCCGATCTCCAAACTGCGCCCGCAGCAGCTCAATCCTCCTCCCCGTCACAAAGTGCGTGCTAAACTCGCTGACCGGCATGTCCTTGGGCACAAACTTTCACTGCCACGACCGGCCTGTGCTGTCGAGGAAGCTGTTTCCCTGGCGGTTCTGCAGACCGACCATCAGAGGGTAGCAGTGCGGGGCGGACCAGAGGCGCAGGAGGGCGAAGCGGGCGTTCTCGTGCTTCTTAGTAAAGCTTTTGGCTACTGGAAGCAGAGGTACCCATTTATCGGGGCCGGTAAAGGACGGCGGAAACCCCATAGGGAAGTTGCCATAGCGGTCTTCGTAGTTGATGAACAGGTCTAGCTTGCCTGGACGGTGAGGCTCTGTGTTGGCTGTGGCCATTCCCGAGACTATTTGTGAGTCATTATGGAGATATGCCGGCGCAATAATTCCAGTTCGGTATACTATATCATGTCAGCAGCGTATCCTATATGAGTTACCAGTTGAGGAACGTGGAATGGACTGACAGTGAGCTACAATCGGACGGATGGCAACGCTCCAATCCAGAGGGTAGAAGTCGGCGTAGTATCTCTTGATTTTCATAAAATCATCCCACTCTTTCCAGAAGCCCTTGTCCCGTACGGAACTTGTAGCTGGTACGACCCCGTCAGTCAGGTCTGGTGTTGGCTTGTTCCTTGGGGCTGAACAGGGGCGACTTTCTGAACTCTTCGCACTGGCTCGACTTAAGATACTTGGTGACGAGGCTGGTGACTTCAACACCTGGGAAGAACATGGCTACTGCTGTGAATGCCCTGACCAAGTCTTGGATGATGAAGCCGTGCGGCCATGGCGCAGTAGGACCTTGGGCGTAGTCGTTGAAGTTTGCGCGTAGGTTGAGCCAGTCGAGAAGTTCTGCGATTAACCAGACCCAGTCAGTCGAGCCCAAGTGCTTTTTTTTGAGGATGGCGTCGAGTTTCTGTTGGATCTGTTGATATTTCTCAGTGCTTCCTGGTTCGAGATCCCCTTCATGCAATGCTTCCTTGAAACCTGCCAACGTCCATTAATATCTTTGGTCAAGAACATAAAAACATCAAGTGGTTCAAAACTTACCAAAAGACCTGTCTCGCTCCATGATACTCACCTGATCCGAAGTATCACGTCGCGACTGAAGGGGCTGGCTTTGGGTGCTGTGATCAAGACAGGTCCGCTTAATGAGCTTGCGCTGCTCGGTCGAAAGCTTCTCCTGACGGAGCTGCTTCAATCCAGTTTCCCAGACATTCGGCAAGGCCCAGATGCTGTCCTCATCGTTGCCTTTGGCAAGACGAAGAGCGTCCATTGGATCCTTGCCCTGCTCAAACGCCTCCATGCCCTTGGCGAGATGCCGGACCGCGATAGGCAAGAAGCCATCCTCCATGCGGTTTACTCCGTTCCTAATCTCGCGGAAAGGCGCGTTCTTCTTATTCGAGACCAAATCGTTGGGAAACAGAACCCTGTCCTCGGCAACGTTGGCCTCATTGTAAAACAAGTAGGGTGAAGCAGATATATCTGAACCGCTGCGACAAGTCACGCCTTTTCCTTCTTGAATGTCAAAGAGCTTAAACTAGGTAGACTCGTCCATGATCGTATCCCAAAGGCTCTTCACCTTCTCTCCTGGCTGGATCTCTCGACTGCGCATCGTGTCCTCTTCTCGTGTCAGGGAACGTAGCAGTGGTTCCATGTGCCGGTAGGCATCCCGCGGCTGCGCGATACGAAACGCGTTGCGAAGTTCCTGTCACGTCTTGGTCAGCTGGGACGCAACTTGATAGCTTGAGCAACAGATCCTTACCATCATTATCACATTGTATGTTTCCATTGAAGACTGACCAGGGGCAAAACCCCAGATATAGACGTCGTAATAGTCGTCAAAGCCAAAACGCCAGTTCCGCAGCATGTCAGTCATGTCAAAGTAGTCGGGTCCCACCTCGAGGACATTGACCCATTCATTCTTGGAGGCTCTACCCAGTCCTTGCTTGGTGCGATATGTCCAGAGCTGATCTTGGGGTGGCGCAGTGATGACCCGCCCAGTCTTGCCATCTCGAACCAAGACCAAAAGTTCTCCGGTTCGTATGGTGAGATAGTGAAGAAAACGCCGTGTGATGGGATCGTTGCGCTTCATGTGGCCAACCAAGATGTTCCTCGTCTCGAAAGAATCGTCCTGCCGTCGGCCTTGGCTCCGTCCGCCGATCTGGTTGCGACGGCTGTGCTGCTGAGCTTCGAGATCGAGAAAGTATGGGTAGAATCCGAGTTATTGTAGCTGCTGGACGAGCCGGTTGCTGCCCCAGGATACTCAGTTGGAGGCCAGAAAGTACTGCCACAGTGCGAGCAGGTTGAGATCGGAGAACTCGGCCCAGTTGAGGCAGAGCTGGATAGCGTTTCGAAAGTCGCAGTCCTTAGCCATGATGGAGAACTGAAGCCATCTGTCTCGAGTCATGGCTTTTTCGCTCGCGTGGTTCCGAAATGCTTTTACCACAGACAGCCACCTTAGCCTTGTATGCTGAGAATTTCGTCTTGCGCTGAGGGAAGCCTGCTTTGGTGAATATTCTGTCACGGAGCCAGTCCCGTGTGTGAAGATTTTCGTATCGTCTGTTGTCGTTGAACATCTTCTCAAACGTCTCGTCATCGTCATCGTCATCTTCATCTTCATCTTCAGTAGCATCATAAACCGCTTAGCCTGCTTCGGCTCCACGGGCAAAGTCGGCGCATACGTCTCGAATATCTTGCAGTGTAGGTTCTGCCACCTTCAAGCAAAGATCACGTAGGTCTGACTCGGGAACCTGGGGGTCGTTGAGGAACTCCTCGACGGAGCTGGCTTGTATCGCAGCAGGTAACGTGGTCGCCTGTGCAAGCAGTAGACGACAAAAAAGCAGGAGCTTGATCTCTGTAATGTCTTTGACGGCTGACTCTGTCTCGTCGTGGGTCATTGGCGCAGTCTTGTCGTAGGTCTTGTGAGGGTTCTCCAGTGTTCCGATGAGCTAGAAACCCCAGATGTTGTCGTTGTCGAGATTCTTCTTGACGCCTTGGCTCAGACGCTTCATAATGTCTGCTTCCGTTTCGATACTGCTCTTGTCCGGCTCCATCGTCGGCGACTGGTTGTCCGCTTTCCTGCATCTCCAAGATCTTCTCTTGGCCTCGAACAGCCTCCGGAAGGCTGCCATGGCGAGCGCTTTTGCTGCCAGCCTTGAAAGTTCCTCCTTTCACTTTTGGCTCCTTCTTTGCCTTTTTGGAGGGTGGACCGGTTGCACATTCAGACTGGCTCTCTCGATCAGTCGAAGACGCCATGCTCTCATCCTCACCCGATTCATCCATCCAGAGGAAGTGATTAATCAAATCCACATAGCGGTTTCGCCTGTCGTCCCCGACGTTCTCAATGGGATCCCATGACTCCTCGTCATCAGTTTCATCCGCAGACAGGGACATACGCTCTCGATGAGCGTCCTCGAGGTATGCGTCCTGGCGCTTTTGTTCTTCCTTCCCTCGCAGTCGAGCCATCCTGGCCTCGAGCTTCTTGGCGTGGCGCTTGAATAGCGCAGCTTCTTGCTTGACCTTCTTCTGTTCCTTGTCGCGAGTTGCCTCTTCCTCCTCCTGCACGTCGCGAACCCACGAGAACCACTGCTCCTTCTTATACAGCACCTCGCCCGTTTGCTTCTCGACTGCCTTCAAGGCTCGGAGATCAGTGTGGCGCTGGCTGCTGAGCTTGTCGAGGTACGCTTGGTGACCGTAGTCAAAGCTCATTTGAGTGAAAGTGCTTGTGGTGGAGCTTTCGTGCGTCAATGACCTTCCCGAGGAGGACATGTTTCGCATATAAATAGGAGTGCACATCGCTCAGTGTCTTTTGGTCCGAGATACTCTCAAACGTCTCATTGGCCAGAGGAACCTGGCTTGTCTTAAGGTAAGGAGCCTCATTATCGTGATAGTTCAGCTGGGCATTGCGGCGTTTATAACCCTTGTAAAGGCCGAAAACGTGTTTGGAATGGAGCCTGCAAAAGAGGCCGTTCGCATGTGTAGTCTCATTCTTGCATCTCTGGGCATCAGAGGGCTGCAAAGCCTATTTGGCCAGGGTTTATCACGGTCAGTCTGAGTATCTTCCACGAGTTCTCTGTTTCGTCTTTACCTGGCACTGCGTGTCTTCCGTAGTCATGGCGGTAAGCGAGTGGTCCTTGGAGCTCAAAGGAAGAGAGAAATAAAGATATCTAACTGCACTGCGTCGATGCCTGCTGGGTTTTGTTGTTTCTCAACGCGTTTCAGAGTGTCGTCATATTGGGGTTGTTGCGGGGTTGAGATGCCTTCCAACGAATAATCCTCCACGCCACGGTTTATTGACGGCACGTCGCAATTGTAAACATTGCTTTTTCTAATTCATGAGCTATCTTTAGGGGGGAGATACGATGGGTTTGTTTAGCTCTAGACACGTACTAATTAGAGGAATGGGACGTCGTCTGGCTTGTGGTTCTATATAACTTATATGGCAGAAAAGGCCGATAAGATGGATCCCAAGCGGCTCCCATGGGTCAAGAATGTGACAGCTCGCCCATACTATCACATTGAGTCGCCAGGGTATTACCACGAAAACAGATACGGCTCTAAAAGTCAACAACAAGTCAAGATGACGGCCTATTTCTGCCAAGGTTTCTCATTGAGGGTGTCATTCGGGCACAGTAAACCTCGCGAAGGCATTTCGATAGGGCGGATTATCTAGTTACCGGACACCTGTTATGATCTACTCTCTCGCCAAACGCTTATGAGTGATAACGTTAATCGGCTGCACCCCTGACTTCGAGTTCGGCCAAGCTGACCAAGATGTCTCTTGTACAAGGAACGATACAGCAATATGAAACACATTCAAGTGCGTTAAAACCCAGTTTTCTTGCATCTTGTTCTTCTATGTTGAACACTATGACTAGCCAGACCTAAGAACCGTACAAAGATCTACTTGCAATGCACAATAGCGTATTGATTGTAACCTGCAAAGGCCCACTTGAACTGCTCAAAGGTCGTCAGTGCCCTCCTCTCCCGATCGCAAGTAGTCGGGCTTGGTGATAACATCGTTATCGGCATCCCGAATCTTATCCAGAAAGATCTTTGCGTTCTTGGGGTCGTTGGCGAAGAGAGTATCAGCAACCTGCTTCTTTGGCGTCTCGCCCATCCACTGAAACAACGAGATATCTCTAAACTCATCGGCACGGAATATCTCAAGCATCTCGACGGGCTCGTCACCAATGTTTTCAACAAAGTGGCCCATGTTGCGAGGCACGATACCCACATCTCCAGGCCCGTAATCAAACGTCCTGGCACTCCCTCCGGACGCAAAGATAGTCACCCTGGCGCGCCCTCGGATGAAGAAGGACCATTCATCTGCAGAAGGATGCCAATGCATCTCGCGGATGGCACCAGGCTCGATGATGGCGTGGGCTGCCGCCACGGTCTTGGAGATGGGGAAGTTCTTGGAGTCGGTGATGCGGACCTGGCCTCCTCCGCTGGTACTGTTGACGGGTTCTTGATCGAGCATTCTGTGTGTGAAGTTGTACTTTGACTTTTTGACCTTTTTGCCCCGCGGCGCTTCGTCCTCAATGGAACCAGGTGTGCGGCCTTGAAAGATGTACTTTTCTGCTGCCGGTATGTGTGCAAAGACCTCTGGTGCTAAATTGAAGTTCTTTGCAATTACAGACTTGGGCGTGTGTGCTGTCTTCGTCAATAACAAGCTCCCGTATTTCGGTGTACAAGAAGATACGCACCCAGCCAGTCACTAAGGACAAAGGTGGATTCCTCTGAGAATCGACCATCATCAAAGATTAGGAGAAACTCTGTGCCGTTTGGGCTAAGACCTTGGAGCGAGTGAGGTACTCCGCTAGGGAAGTACTTGGCAAAACGGTTAGCATCTACCAGAGTAAGACCTTCATGAGCTGGGTAGCTTGACTTACCCAAAGATCGCCCTTCTTCAGATCATCGATGAAATTGCCGCCCTCGTAATCGAGCGCAGTAACCCGGACCTCCCCGTCAAGCACATAAGCCCACTCAGCCTCTTTGTGCCAGTGCAACTCTCGAATCACGCCTTCATCAAGACGCATGTTTACGCCAGCCAGCTCAACACTTGTCGGTAGCTCACGAATAGTTGTTTGGCGTGTCCAGCCTCCTTCCTGTTGGAACTGTTAGTCTCTACAGACCGTTATCAGGACAGCGCTCGACGTACCTCAATGCGGATGTGCGAGTCGGCAAAGCTCCATCGCATATTGCTCAAGTCGCCATGATCAGTACTCGGCGGTCGGACGAGGTCCGGGTTTTGGCGAGAGCGCTCTTTGTTCCACGGGCCAAGAACAGAAGCGCCATGGCCATTACGCCACGGCAGAGGATCAAGATCTTCCCCGACAGCGTCTTCGGCGTTGTCGTCTGGGTCCCGATGGCCGGGGGTGAAGGGCAGGGTCTTACCCCCAGACAAGCCGCGGTAGCTTGAGGGTATACCAAGGCCATTCAGCAGCCGCTGGCGAGGGCTGTCTTGAACTGGGACCCCATCACAGAGGTGCACGAGGGTTAAGAGGCCCAAAATAAGACGATACAGCATTTTTTCACAAAATTTGGGAGGAGGGGTGTAGTGTATGACTGAAAGTCGTGAAAGATGAAGGTTAAATCAACTCCAATCTTTCAGAATAAAGTGTGGTCTTAACTAGTCAGCGCTAACCATCTTAATGACGAACTGTAAAGTAAGGTTGTATGCCTTTGAGTTTAGCCATGTGCGAGCCACATCCAAACAACGCCGAGAAAGCGGATCACCGGTGGATCACCGAACAGCATCTCCATGGGGAAGCAAACCCGTGGAGGGTGACAGGGCAGGACCAGGTGGCAGCAGTTCCAGTGCGGGGGAATCGGATATTCGGCACATAGCGTTGCTACAATAAGATGAGGAGAACCATGGCAGGAGGGGTTACAGCGCGTCATCATGCAGTGTGATAATGCCAAGAGAGTGACTGGGGAGTGGTTGAGGGGGCTCGGTCAAGTTACAATAAACGCTGGCTGCTGAGGAGCTTTTGTAAGTAGATGATTATCTCCGTGACGATTGCTGCATCTCAGCTGAACTCGTTCTATCAACGACAAGGTCAGCAGGAGGCCTACAATCCGGCGTCTACGCTCTTCTCTCCATTGCAGCGTGTCTTGAAAGTGCTTCATTTTCCTTCCGAATCCTGGCTTTGGCTTATCTCTAAACAATGGCGCAAAACACAGACACAGTGTCCTACGGCACCATCATCGACCCTGAAACCAACCAAGCAAGTAATGGCATCGTATCCTCCCAAGACGCAAGCCAGCCTCTGCTTGGACAAACGACAGTCTCCAGATCTCGGTGGCAGCAGAGATTGAGTGCTGATGCCCGTCGAGACTGGGCCGATGTCATGCTTCTAGGCTGCTATGTTATTACAGGCATCCTCGACAGTGCATCCATCTCGACTTGGGGTGCCTTTGTCTCGATGCAAACTGGTGAGGCTCTGCAATAACCGTACGATTGCTTGTTGTTACTTACGCTGCCCTTTACAGGAAATACCGTCTATCTTGGCCTTGGTCCTACTGCCGGTACAAACCGTTGGAAAAAGTCGGGCTCGTCCATCCTGGCCTTTTGCATCGGCTCGTTCTTCTTCAGTCGCCTCCATCGTCTGGTCGCGCCGTCGCCCAGGCGCAAATGGGTACTGTGCCTCTCCTTTGCCATACAGACACTCTTCATTTCTCTTGCTGCTGGCATTGTAACCTGGGGCCCCAAAGGTGCCGGCCCTGACGACGTGCCCTGGTATGTTATTGTGCCCATTGCCCTAGTTGCATTCCAGAGCTGTGGCCAGGCGGTAGCGAGTCGAGCTCTCAAGTATAATGCTCTCACAAGCGTTGTTCTCACGAGCATTTACTGCGACTTGTTTTCGGACGCTGAGTTGTTTGAGAGCATCCTTGTCAATGCAGAGAGGAACAGACGCGTTGCAGCACCGGTTTTACTTCTGATTGGCGCTGTTGCGGGAGGACTCATCGCGAAGAGTGAGCTGGGGACCGAGGGAGCTCTGTGGATAGCGGCAATTCTGAAGTTGGCAATCATGTTTGTTTGGGCTGCATGGCCAGCTGAAAAGGAGGAGTAGAGATTGGTAGAGCAGATTGCTCGCTTCCGCATGTACATGGAGATACCTACTTGCTGCTACTGTTTCATTCGCTGTTGAAGCGGCCGAGGATGCTGTACTTTGGTGCGAATTAAGCACTGTCTGGAAGTGCTGTAGTGGTCATGTTACATAAAGCAGCAATGACAACACACACGCTCATGCTGCTATGATTGACGCTGATCCGGTCATCTTCAGCCCCTTTGTCAGTCTCGACTCTTCTTACATCAACAAGAGCCGCTGATACGTCATGAAGCAGCCTAGAGCTTCCTCTTTGGCCTGTCAAGGACAATGTTTGCTCCAACACAGCAAGCTCGGGCTGCCCTATACGGGAAGGTCGATCAAAGGCACCTTTACGGCGTGGTCAGCAGCACGGGATAGGCCTGCAAAGTAACCCTCTTATCGGCTAAACAGCTTCCGGCCCATGAGGATGAGACGGAGTGTTACACGATTTGCGCTGACCTTGTGTGATGTGGTGATTGGGCAGATCTCTAGATGTGATTCGGCTACAGCCGCCGTCCGGTCAAAGTTGGTGGATGAATGCTATCAAATCTCGGGCATCTGGACTCGGTATTCGGAGTTGGAACGTCTCGATGCAACTCCTTCGACTAGATCGGGACACCTCCGTGTCTGTGAGGTTGCTTTGATGTTCGTATCCAATAAACACCGCAGCAGCATCTTCTGGTGGTGTACACCAAAGGGTCATCCAAGTCCATACCTCGCGGCGAAGATCACAACTCTCTTCAACATGCTGGCACATGACACCTGGTGGTGTTCTCATTGAAGCATCGGGTTGATAAGCGCATTGAAACGTTCTGATACTGGAGCAATATTTCTATATGAGTTGTAGGTGTCTCAAATCTGCGTCGACTGCAATATCCATCAACAACTCAATTTGCTCGTGCCTTTTTTTCGAACTGGATTAAATCACGATGAAGTACCTTGACGCAGCAATTTCAGATATCAAAAATGATGCTACGTGGAATCGAGCCGCTCGTCTCGGGGCTTCTGGGGCCAAAGCGTTGCCGTCCGGGACAGTGCAGTACCTCACGGACAAGGTGCCTATCGTCGGCTGGCTACCACGATACAACCTACGATGGCTGCTCAACGACCTCATAGCTGGCCTTACCATCGGTCTAATGCTCATTCCTCAGGGCCTATCCTACGCCAAGATTGCGGATATACCTGTTGAGTATGGGTTGATGTCCAGCTGGCTACCTGCGGTTATCTACGCCTTCATGGGATCAACGAAAGGTGACTCCTAGCCCTAAATGGCCCATCCTGTGCCCGGGATTCATTTCTGACTTTGTTTTCAGATGTATCAACCGGGCCGACCTCGCTTATTGGCTTGCTTACCTCCGAGAATGTGCATGCGCTGCAAGGCCGATGGACTCCCTCCGAGATCGCCTCCGGAACGGCCTTCATGATGGGCATATACGGCATGGTGCTTGGCTTCCTCAGACTGGGGTTCCTTCTCGAGTTCATTTCTTTGCCAGTCCTGAGCGGTTTCATCACTGCCATCGCCATCACCATCATCCTCAACCAGATGGACTCACTGCTGGGCGAGGACAACGTTGGCGACGGTGCGGCTACACAGATACACGACATCTTCAATCAACTACCCAATGCAAATGGCTGGGCATGTCTGATTGGGTTCTCGGCCATACTGTTCTTGACAATCCTAGACAAGTCAGGCAAGAGATGGGGCAAGGAGAACAAGATTGTCTGGCTGTTGTCCATCACCAGAGCCTTCTTAGCCCTCGTCCTCTTCACGGGAATAAGCTATGGCGTCAACAATAATCGAGAAGAACATCTCTTCGAAGTCGTCAAGGTCCAGTCCAACGGTCAAGAGGCACCCAAGATGCCAAAGGCTGACCTCATCCCTGAAGTTGCAACGCGCAGTATCGCTGTCTTTATTGGTTCTGCGGTCGAGCATCTAGCTATCGCTCGAGCCTTTGCTGTTAAAAACGCCTACACGTCTGATCAGAGCCAGGAGCTGTGCTACCTTGGAATCACCAACTTCTTCAACAGTTTCTTCCACGCCATGGGTGTTGGCGGTGCCATGTCTCGCACAGCAGTCAACTCTTCGTGTAATGTCAAGTCACCGCTCTCTGGAGTTGTGACCATGGCGGTCGTTCTTATCTGCGTCTACGAGCTTGTGGGTACACTCTACTGGATCCCCAAAGCAGCACTCGCTGCCATCATCATAACCGCTGTCTGGGGACTGATGTCTCCTCCCTCAACCTTCTACCGGTACTGGAAGACTTCGTTGGCAGACTTTATCTCCTCTATGCTTGCGCTCTGGATTACCTTGTTTGTCTCAAGTGAGGTTGGGATTGGTTGCGCTGTGGGGTTCAATGTGGTCTATGTCTTGCTACGTCAGGTCTTCACTCGCCTTTCCTCCACAGGTGGTGACGTCGAATCCAGATTTCCTCACTCTCGGATCGCAGATGGTCTCAGTCCAACGACGCCGGTGGTAATCCCAAAGGATACGAGGGTCTTTACATTCAACGAATCCTTGTTCTTCCCCAACGCTTTTCGCAACACATCAAAAGTCCTCGACGACGTGCAGACTTTCCATGCTCCAAACTACAGTGGAACACATGGTCTTGAGGCTGAGCGCAACTGGTCCGTGGTGGGCGAAAAGCGCGTCGCACGTCTACGCAAAGAAGCGGGTATCAGAGACGCCTCCGCTCTCCCAGCCATCTCTGTTGTCGTTCTCGATTTTGGTCGCGTCAATATCATCGACACGACCGCCGTGATTCATCTGAAGAACCTCGTTGCTGGGTTAAAAACATACGGCGGAGATGGTATCGAAGTTCGCTTCTCCACTATGAATGACCATTGCCGTGAGCGATTCGAACGGGCCAACTGGCGCATTGTCGAAGTAGGATCTGAAGGGGAGTTGTCAGAAGATGCAGACGAGTCGACATACTTGTACTGGGACACTTCAGCTGCAATCGTGGCGCCCAGGAGGAGGCACTCTGTGCAGAGCGACGACGGAAAAGGCCATGTCCTCCATCAGGAGAAGGCTGAAGCTTGAGCTAGGTTCTGGACTATTTGCGGTTTCTCGTATGCTTGGGTTAAGGGGGGTCTGATGACTGGAATTCTCTTCTTACGCTTGTTGGTATTTACGTCCTCTATCAAGCAATCCTATGCTCTGCAATCTTTTTTCTTTTTTTTCTTTCCTGTAACGTTATCTCTGCAAGCCGCCGGTAGCGACATCCGTTGATAGCGTACAAATGAGGAAGTTGGATATATCCCTGTCTCCTGGATCGGCGTTTCCGCCCTCTTGAACAAAGATCATCACTTGCCACGAATGATCTGCGCCAATGTCTTCAGTAATGACTATGCTTTACGGTAAATGCCTCCGCGGACATTGTTTCCATGGAGGCATACTCTCCGATGCCAAATTTCTAGTGCATAACCACATGGGTTGACTTTGCCTATCTAAGCTAAACTTAGCCAGCTGCAGCTTAAGCCTAATCCTAATTCAAACTTTAAAGCACCATCAGTGGGGCTAAATTCTCTGATGTGAATGGCGGGAAAAACCGGTACTCTACTTGGCACATCCGAGTGCAACGCAAGACGGGAATGGATCAATATGAAACAGCTTGTTATCGCTATCTCCCCTGCAGATCATGCAAGTAGAGAAAACAACAGCCCGAAAGGAGACGTGGATGAGCCGGGGAAGGCTTCCGCGATCTTTTGACACGGAATAATTGCGTTCAATACGACGTAAACGCACAGGTCGGAATAAGTGCCTGCGTAGTATAAAGCACCTTGTATCTAGCTTTGGCAAAGCTTGGTTGTTACGGCCAGTCACATCGAGATCGCGCGTGACATCACTCCACTCCTCTCGATAAAGGTCTTATTGCCCACATCCATTCGGCATCATGAAGTTTCAGACTGTGTGTGTTGCGCTTGCCAGCGCTCAAGTGGCTCTTGCTGACACGCTCCTCTCCCGCATGGCCGATTCATGGATCCGCAACAACGAGGAGACTCAGCGCGCGTACTGGTACGGCCGTGGTGTCGTTTACAACGGCTACGAGGCTACCTACGAGTTGACCAAGAACGAGACGCTTCTTGCTTGGTACCGCGCGCAGATCGATGACGTGGTTGTCGCCAAGAACGGATCTCTGATCAATTACGACACTTCCAAGGACTCGCTCGATGACTACCGCATCGGCATCAACCTGCTTTACTGGTATAAGAAGACTGGCCAGAAAAAGTACCAAATCGCTGCCGACTATATCCGCGACAGACTTGGCAAGCATCCCCGAACCCCCACTGGGGGGTTCTGGCATCGCTCTCCCACGTACCCGAACCAGATGTGGCTCGACGGTATCTACATGGCCGACTCCTTCTACGCGCTCTGGACCTCCATTTTTGACAAAGACAACACCACTTCATGGGATGACATCGTGCTGCAGTGGGACAAGATTCAGGAGGTCACCATCGACAAGGAGACTGGCCTGCCGGTTCACGGTTTTGACGAGAGCAAGAAGGCCATCTGGGCTGATCCCGAGACTGGAGCTTCGCCCCTCGTCTGGAGCAGAGCTGTGGGGTGGTACTTTTGGTCTCTCATTGAAGTCCTCGACGTCTTCCCCAAGTCCCATGAGGGCTACAAACGTCTTCGCGGCTACTACGACCAACTCGCCTCAGCTCTTCTCAAGGCTCAAGATCCCAAGAGCCATGGCTGGTGGCTTGTGATGACCAAGAAGTATGCCGGTGTCGAGGGCAACTACTTCGAGAGCTCTGCTGCTGCTATGTTCACCTATGGCTGGTTGGCTGGAATCCGCCGTGGCTACCTTGACGAGAAGACATACAAGCAGCCTGCTACAAACGCGTACAAGCACCTCATCAATGACTTTGTCACTGAGAACGACGACGGAACCATCACGTGGGAGGGCACAGTCGAGGTCGGCTCGTTGAACAGCAACGCTTCGTTCGAGGTATGTGATACTTGCAATCAGCCCTTAATTGAATCAACTGACATTTCTGGCATAGTACTACACCAGTGTTCCTGTGGTTCCGAATGATACTCGTGGTGTTGGACCGTTCATGATGGCCCTGTATGAGTGGGAGCTGCAGAACAAGGCTTAATCGGGAACCCGTCAAGGCCTGTAAAGCGCAATTCTCATGATTACGAGCAAAACTCGGAAAAGAGGAATCTTCAAGTGGGCTCAGGACTTTCAGCAAATAATTAAAGGTCTCTGACTGAAGCATTGGTCACACTCATTCCACCTAACCTCCCTCGGTTAAAATTGCATACTTATTGACTCTTATATCTCATACTTTCCGATCGACAAATTCTCAACTGAAACGTCGCCGGCTCACCCTCTGTGTTAGCCACGCTATTGAGCTTGGTCGTGACATGTTTGTATTCATAGGCCCCTTTTTTATCGACCTGGGTGATTGCGATGAACAATCCCTTCTCTTTAGGCACCTCGCGCCTGCTCATAGGTCGTGTCGAGCGTACTTGCTCTTGTGTCGAAGCCACTCTCCATACTTGAACAAAAGAAACGGTATGGGTATAAAAGCAATAGAAATAAAGGCCAGAGTCGAACTCGCCCAGTCCACGCCCAAGTTAGTGTACATGGCTGTGGCAAAAAGCGGCTGGTTGATTGTTAATTATCGCTCAGCCAGTGGTGCCAGTCGAGTATGAGGAAGACTTACGAAGCCAGCTCCGAAGGTACTGCGAAAAAAATCGTTGCCAGCCAGTACAGATGCTGCGCATTCCGGATACGCATCGCTCAGATAGTTTAGAACTGAGTTAAACAAAAGGAACGCACCAATCGAGAACCATCCTGTGCCGATAATGGGAACAATCCAGTGGATGTCCGATCTTGAAGACCAGCCAAACCAAAAGAGACAGACTGGAATAGCAAAGGCTCCAACGAAGGACGGTGGGGGCCTCCACTCGGGCTTGAGCTCTCCATTCTCGTTGAACTTTGGCTCAATGTATTTATGGTGGTACCAGACGAAAGGCGGAATCACCACAAAAAGAGCAGGCAGGATACCTAAAAATGCAAGTCCTTCGAGGCCCAAAGAGAAACCATAGATTTGTATGAAAACAATCGGGAATGACTCAAATCAGATGTATAGCAGGCCGTAGATGAGAGCAATGTACATGTTGGCTGGCGATGTCTCTGGGAGGAAGAAGAACAGGACAACAAGAGTGAAGCCCGAGAGCCACATGAGTTCCCAGATGGTCCACGTCCACCCCTTGGCTTCTGCTGCAAAGCCTCCAACCAGTGGACCTAGAGTAGGGCCGCAAATGGCCCCAACTCCCCACACAGCCAATCCGTACGTTCGCTTTGACGGACTGTACATGTCGCCGATAGAGGCTCCGCCAGTTGCCAAGGCGGGTGAACCGATAAAATCTGTGATGAATCGGAACGCTAGCAACATGCCAAAGTTGGTTGCGAGGGCGGTAGGCACTTGGAGAACCACAAACAACGCGAGCGTCAAGATGTAAACAGGATTCCGGCCAATTTGCGGGATCTCGGAAATCGGAGACCAAAGCATCGGACCAAGGCCATAACCAGCAACAAACAACGTGAGTCCCAGGGTAGCGGCGACTTGAGAGACGCCAAAGACTTGCATGACATCCATGACACCAGCCGAGTAGATGGCAGAGCCGATGTACACCGAAAATGTGAGGAGGCAGATCTCGAATGTGATGAAGAACCTTTTCATTCGAGACCAATTTCGGGGGTTCTACCATGTTAACTTGCTAGTCACTGGAGTAGTGGCCCATCGTCGTCTTACCTCGGGATCATCAGGACCATACCAATCAACGATATAAATGTCTTTGCCCTTCTCCGGATCAAGAGTTCGATCGGTAGCTGTATTAGCTGCAACGCTGCGTCTGGAGACTGCAGTGTTGGGCGACAATGTGGATGGTTCTCGCGGCGCTCGGTTGTCGTGCTGGTGGTCATCTCGCTGGCAGCTATCGGCCGTCTCTTCCTCAGGCGGATGAGGTTGGCCATGTAGAGCCATATGGTCAGACTTTCCGGCATGCATATAGCGCTTCCATAGCGACGGGTCTTCTTCTTCTATATTTGAACACACGGCTGCCTGTAAGTAAACGCAGCGCGTGACTGAATACCGTATCTCGAATAAGATCCTTCATTCCGCGCCGTTGGGGGAAATGTTAGTCAATAAATGGTAGATATAAATCCAGATAGAATATTGTATATAAAATCAGATACACATACATGCAGATAGTAGATGTTCTTGCCTCGAATGAATAACGGCAGAGCTAAGTTTCAAGAGCAGTTGTCGCTATTATACGCCCAAGGTCACCACTACTATGTGCCTCCTCCGCCTCTGTCATTATGTCATAGACTTTACGACGTCGCATCACAGTTACGGATTCTGGAAAGACTAGTTGAGTAATGGAAATACTAACCCGGGATCTGGTCCCATACTGGATGACTTTACTGATACTTGTTTTACTGATACTTGCTCGGCTCGTTCGGGCACTAGACTACTAGGCGCATCCGTGAAAGCCGGTCGAGCGAGCACAGGCATGGAGCTGCACAGTCTCCTAGAGATTAGCTATAAAATCTTAGATCCAAATGGTCTCTCCAAAGAGCCACCAAGTGGATCTACGAGTGGTGAAGTCATTCAACGGCGCGGCCGATGACGCCAACAATTTAAGCCAAGGCGGCATATATGCATTAAGATGAGCAAGACTTAAAATCAACCCACTGCTCTTCGCACTACATGCCAGAACATACGCAGTCGTTGAACCAAAGGCTAATGCGTCTTCAGCCTAACGTGTAAACGACTGCTTGCAGGTTCCAACGCGATTGCAACAATTTCAACTCAGTGCCAACCGAAGCGGAGGATGAACTGAAAAGCCGACGCCAGAAAGAGGCGGCTCTTGGAGTATCTATCATTTTCGCTGTCAACTGCCTCAGCAGATTAACAATTAAAATCGGTGAACGATGGTCAACTGTCACTATCCCAGTCTTGATTTGGTGGTGTGCGCCGTCAGTACAACGGATGCCTGACCTTATCACTGTTCGTGTGGCAGCGTGTAATGAGACCACGTTACTGAGTCAGTCGACACGATGGAAATAGAGAATTTCTTCATCATTGAAACGATATGCCAAGTGCATATAAAGTTTAAGAAGTATCTATTTCGTGACTTTCAAGCCCAACAGTGCCTGTATACTATGAAAGATGCCTCTGGTCCGCCTACTCCTGCATTTCGACACTTGTTCTCCTTAGCACTCAAAGTTGACGCGGCACTGAGATTCGCTGTTGATGCCAAGGCCATAGAAATCGTTATCGTCCTTGGGTTCTTCGCCGTCAATGTGCGTTTGATCGCTATAAGCTCCATGGCACTCGCTGAGGACATTTTTGTCAGTCTCCAATAACATTCAATCTAATCTGTTCCTTTGCGCTCACTTGATGTTACCACCTGAGCAGCTGGCACCCCACTGGAAGGTCGCTCCCAAGCCCTCCATGGGGCCGAGGTCGATGAGATCAGAGCAGATGCCCTTGCATGTGTCGCATTGGTCATACTTGCCCAGCAACTTATCATTCTCGTCAAATACCTGGACGCCCGCCCTGCGTGCCAGAGTAGGTTGTTCCGCCAATTCCAGCGCCGATGCTGTTGGTGGAGTAGTAGCCGATGGCATGACACTGCCTTCCAAGAGCCGAGGGCAGGCTGGGGAGCAACAGCGTGGCGGTGGCGAGGAGTGTCTGGGCGTACATTTTGGTATGATGTGAGAACCAAGGTGATGGGTGTTTCAAAAGTGTCTTGGTGGTGAGAGTGGATGATTGATTTCGGTGGTTGCTGTTCATTCAGTTCCTATCTGCGTGCAAAGCCCAGACTTATATACTCATCCCCAACCCCAACTGTCGCCAGGGCCTTGCTCTACGACTTGATCCTTTGAGCCTGCCACTAAAGTACGTCATGCTTGAATAGTTATCTTCAGACTCTATCTCGCATTGGTCGAGTTACGAGGCGAAACCGCCGTACGATGATCGTCAATAGGCAACCAAATAAAATATCTGGGGATGCCATCCATCGCGCCAGCCTTGCTCACAAGTCGACTGAAGTAGTTGAACGCCAATGGCTAAAGGCTACGGCAGGTCCCCACTCATCGACGGTTGCAATAAAGCCCATGCCTTCGTTTGTCCTCTGTATACGTCATCCTCAATTTGATGTGGGCATTCGGCCCCTTGCAATCCCGGTGGACGGGATCATTACCGTTGATCCGCAGGCTGTTGCAGGAAAGTTGCTCTGGCTGTGGACCTTTGTAGTGGTAACCTTGGCCATTGGGGCACGGCACCAAGAGGCTAGGGAGTTGCCATGGAGATTTCGGTTTTGGAAGTGAATATCTTATTATACTTGGCATTGCTGCCCGCTAGATCGGTTTTTGTTGCTCCAGGGAAACTTGATACCCTTTGCTTTCTGATGACTCAAATTCGATGGTGCGCTCCTTCAGCCCGACATGCCTGCTTTCGAGAGAACGACGGTGGAGGCTGACCCACTCAGATTGCGAACTTGTAGGATTAGTGGAAAAGACATGTTGCTGGCGGGGACAGTCCAAAAGAATCTGTATCCTTTCGCTAAGGTACCCTGCCCCTATCCTTTTAGGGGCAGGCGAAGGATTCGTCGTTGATTGCTACCCATCCTCGCGACGAGGTGGGTCCACGGTTGTATCTGGCCTCAATCTCATGACGGAGAAGTCGTCTGCCTCACGTGTGCAGCTCAGAAAAAGAGCGGTGACCTGGTATAGCTTACTTCATACTACCTGAGGAAACACAATCGATAGAATAGTAATTGCACATAGCTACATCTCTGACTATTGTGCCGTATAATAGCTGTCGATAACCGTATGCCGTGGAAGGATAGTTAGAAAAGCCTACCCTACATCAATCTGTCGATAAGCTTTTACCATTTAATCCCTTGGATCAGCCCGTGCCAAAGCAGTTGTGTGTAATTATGTAGTGGAAGAGACTAGCTATTTGGAGCCTGAGATATAAGTTCTTACCTCGCTACAGGGAGCAGAGGGATGTGTGCTTTCATGGAGCCCGTCATGTAATAAACCACCAATCCTAAAATGGCTAGGAAAGGTAGAAAACTAGTAGATGTACGATAATAGCGACAACCAGTCAGGACCCCAGCGGCGAATGGTCCGAAAATCTCACACAAGTCCTCAGATGACGCGAAACATGTTGGTCTTGACTCCTCGCTTGAGCCCTTCAGCCTTGCCATTTTCGTATTCGACCCCAGCGCTGCCACCTTCGCCCGACATCGACTCCATCTTTTCGCGCAGCTCTTGGTCCAACTCGGCACTCGTCTTCTTGCGCGCGGACGCCGACGGCTTAGTATTGGTACTCGACGGCTCTACTTCAGGGCTTCTTTCTTGTTGAGTTTGCGATTCTCGTAGTTTATTGGTCGAGTCGTTTGATGCCGGAGCCGCTCGCTGTGTGACGGAATGCCATGATCTGGCGGGTGTATTCGAGCGAGAGCTCACTAATGACAGAGCACGCTTCATTGGCTGGGACGCGATTGCTATTCGGGGGAGTTGGAGTGGTGGTATCTGAAGATGGAAATGTAGCGAAGCCTCAAGTGTTGCGATCCACGTTTGAGCTTTTGCCGATGCTACGTCATTGACACGTCAAATCATGATGGATATGATTGGTTCAGCCACACTCCAACCTTTCAAGCACTCTGGGGGCCAAGTCAACCGCAAACGTTGATTCGGGCTGCTGAGAATCTTCCGCGCTGCTGAATGTCGACCGACAAAGAAACGGGGATCAGATAGTGCCTTATCGCTTGCATTTTGCTGTTCGCTCCTAGGCTGCCTTGCCTATTAGGTTCACAGCGACCTCGGACGGAACACGGGCTACGCCATGCTGCTCAATGACAAAGAATACGATATCTCCAACCAAGGCTCTCATGTGCAGTATCGTGAGCTGGGGGAAACCACGCAGTAAGGAAGTGTAATAATACCGACATGAGAAGCTTGTTACCTAGAGCAACTGAAGTTTGAGTGTTGAAGTGACTAAACGCGGCGGAACGTTGAAGGACATGGAGCGCGCGGACTACAAGATGGATGATGGCAAGCTTACGGACGACGGAGATAACGATGAGAGCATGGACAGACATGACAGGTTGATGGGGCGCCCTTGAGCGTGTACCTCGGGCCTGAAAGTCCAAGGAAGCGAGGTTGGGTACTCCTGTTGTGGAGGTGTGGTCCATTCCCCCCATCAGCAAACAATGGAAGACCAAAATACTCTTCCCTCATGCTGGAATTGTGCCACCTCCACATATCAGTATCACAGCCCTGATTTTTCATTAGCTAGAAAATCCCTCCGGCCTGCTGCAGCCTCAGACAAGTCATCCACTCATTTACTGCATGCTCCGTTGCCTCTCCCGGGCTGTCTCTCAGCGTTCAGCTGGCCGCAGCCTTTGCGAAGTCCGTGTTGGTTTGGCTGCACCGCATTGTTCAGTGCCATGCGGTTTTCTCCTCGCTCTCGGAACCCTTTGTGCCTCTAGAAGGCGGAGTAGACGTAGAGGATAGTGCCGGTGTTGCTGTCGACCTTGCACGCGCGCCTTCGTGAGGAGTCTTAGCCACGTGAACCATCATGGAAGCGTTTCGGCGCGTTGCGATACGGGCGCTGCGACGAAGTCCCTGGGGCATTTGCCAAGTGTCATCGACCGCATGGTGCAAGTGCCTGACACCAGGGCTTTTGTTTTGTGAAGTTTCGTTGTGCATCCTGGTCCTTCACCCGGCGGGGCTCCAGCTGCGTCTTTGTAGCTTTTGAGGGGCCTCTGGGACTGCTGCGCTTGGGCAGGCTTGGATCCTCCGTGTCAACCTTGGCCCGTTTCCCGAAACGTGCCCCGGAAACCTCTTCGTCAGTGGCGTGTTTCCTCTTTGTCCCCGTTCTTCCATCAGGCATAGCACGATCTGCTTTGGGCAGAGCCATATCAACCTCAATCAAATGAACCTGCTCTAAAATCCACTGCAAGAGAATGCGATGACGGGCAGCGTTTTTCTTGGCATCCGCGTAGCGAGAGGTTTTGTGAACAAATTCTGTGATGCGATCACCTCGGCTCCGAACCTGCTTCAAATGTTGCCTTGCGCCAAGTAGTTTAGGTATTCGATCCATGTCGTCAACTGGTCCTGATTCTTTGGGTCTTGGTCGAGTTCAAATGATTCGATGAAGCTGTGGCGTGCCAGGCGACGCTTGACCGCCTCTGCGTAGTCGCGGAATCCGTCGCAGCCGCGTTCTCTGCAGCGGTCACGCTGTCTTTCCCGTTCCCATTGTTCTTCTTCCCATTCCGATTGCAAGCATGTCGGATCAGCTTCAATCATGGCTAAATGTTTCGCGCCCGATTTCTTGTTGCAGCCTCGTTGTATCTTGACTTTCTGCTGTTCAATGTACGCCGGGTAGCCGCCATCGTCATCCTCAAGGCCTCGGTGATCGTTTTGCCATTTGCGAAAGTCCCGCCACCGCTTGGCCTGTCTCATGAATATGTCATCAGAGCTTATCCGTGTAAGAGATTCCTGCCAAGGACGCAGTATCTCGCTAAAGTCATCTGGGGCCCTGTATACGTCGTGAATAAGGCCTATGGGGAACAATGGGCGGCCGCCGTCGTTTAACGAGATCGTGATAAAACTTTATCTCGCGGCTTGTTGATTCAAACTCGAGGTCGAACGATGAGGTACGAGAGTATGACTGCTCGATGACCTGTGGTTCAGCTCTCAATGTAGAGCTATCGTTGGTTTCGTGACGCGGACGCGCATCGAGGTAGTCGAGGTCGAGCGGGCGGGAACACGGCTGGGTGCTCTTGGCTAGACTGTATGGTCGTTAGTGAGAACGACGATGGATGTGCGTTGAGCACGGCAAAATGGAGCAGAATGGACTCACTTCAGTCTCTCGGCGAGATCGGTGCGTTGATCCTTGGACAGCTTCTCCAGCTCATCAACAGGGAGCTCGTAGCCACCATCAGGGACGTGGTTTTCGTTGGAATGAAAGAAGCATGATTGATCAAGTCTTTGTTAATGGGGCAGCTTTGTGTGGTCACTCACACCTGCGGCATCCTCATCATGGGCGGTTACTGACATACAACCTGGAGGCGCAGGCGCAGTCACAGGCACAGGCTGCACTTTAGAACATGGTAGTCTGTCGTTTCACAGCGGATCCCGAGGTACTTTGTGTGAAAGAGGGTTCTGCTGGCTAGGCGTGCCAATCATGGCAAACGTGGACGTCTTCGCCTACTTGTACCCCAACGACGACGAAAATGCGACAAGAGTAATCGAAGGCAGTTCGCTATGCGTGCCTCCTCGGGCTAAGCGCGCCCAAAACCGGTACAGTCGGAGTGAGCGAGAGTCGACCGAGCCTCCAGAAGATCTAGGTGCTTCGGCCCTTGACTACCTGCCATGCCTCGAGCTCAAGTTCAGCGATATCCCACGAACCGACCAGGGACTCGTTTTCGGTTCAAGCTCAAAATGCGATGTCGTTCTCGTTTTACGGGGCGTTTCCAACTCACACTTTAGCTTGACATTTGATGATTTAAATCGCCCCATTGTCAAAGACCTAGGCTCCCTAATGGGAACCCAAGTCACCTACGATGGGGAAGGGGAGGGCAGGTGGAGACATTTCCAATGGATCGTCGGCGGCCACAGAATCCCACAGCAAAAGGCGAAGATTGTCATCACATTGGTCAACACTATTTCCTTTCAGATCGTTGTTCCGAACCATGACTTGATGTCCCCGGCGTATATCGACAGAGTTAGTAGGTTCCGCCGCGGCACAGCAAGTACCGAGGACCACTTCGGCGACCAGGGTCTATCGAGTCTTGGAACCCGAAATGCTATAGGAGGGAACTCGAGCGACAGAGATGACGAAGAGGAAATAGCGGCAGCAGCTTTACTTCGGGCTATCGGGCAGGGGCCGCAGGGCTCCTGGACAAAACAGGCAGGTCTACGGATTATGAGGAGTTTTGTTAGATTCTTGCTTTGTATCTATTAGTATTCAAGCCTGTGTCAGCGGCGATTTCTCGCATTATCTTCTCTATTTCCAGCGTTTTCTCATATTCCTACGCTACTGTGAACGCAATGATATCATCTCGAGCAATCAGCGATACCCCTGTCGAGGACACCAGGTTTCTGATCTCACGAGACCCTGCTGAGCCTCGGCAATCACACCATAATTCAAGGTTCTGCCAACTGTCACCACCAATTTAATGAGCGAGGATCTGAGCTTCATTAGGCAACCAGAGCTGTTAAGCTTATTTATAACGCAACTCTATCCCCCTTCACTCTTGCTACTTCCTGATAGCTGGCCACTCATTGCCTACCTCCAAGATGTCATCCCTCAGGGACAAGCGCAGCTTGGTCGGCCTACCACCGGAGGTCCTCGAGCACATCATGGGCTTCCTACATGAGTCATGCTATCTCAGTCTCGCATTGACTTCTCGCCAAATCCACCAGAGCACCTTTCATGTACTGGAAAAATATCGCGCGTACCGAGTTGTATCTGATCTATCCTCTCAAAATGTACCCGACTTGGTTCAACTGCTATTGAGTGGAGGCAACCAGATCCATTATGTGCGTGAGCTAGAGTTCTGGGGAAGTCGGAACACGTGGGACGATTGGCGCAAGAGAACGCCTACAGCAACTGGCTCCTTTGTCCTGGAGAGCGAGGAGAGCATTGAAGCATGGGCCGACAAGTCCAGACCCAACAGCGACGAAATCAAGGAGTTACTGGATCTTGCACACAGTTACTGGGGGACGGCCATCTCGCAGGCAGATCAGGAAGAAGCCCGGGCAGAGCTGCTCCTTGGAGGCGACGGCTTCTTGAAGCTGCTACTCATAGCATCTTGCGACGATCTCAGGACAATACGATTCATAGGAAAGCCCAAAGAGCTGCATACAAGCTTGCTGTGGCTGGACAAAGCTGTCAAATGGACGAAGAACCCGGGAATGGGAAAGGACAAGTCCGATTCTCCGGCGATCTGGCCTCCTGGCTTCCAGTCGGTCGGGAAGGTTGCTGTCGGCTTCAATCCTGATGAAAGGCAAGGGCTGGACGAGGTGGCTAGGCGTCCCGTCGAGCCGTTAATAGCTATACTCTGCCTGCCTTCTATCAGAGACGTGTACTATCGAGACCTTATTGAGGGATTCAACCTGGGCGACGACTACGATGGGTCCGACATTGACTTCGACGAGGTTTGTGAGGAATACGATCTCAGTCCAGCAACATCGTCTCTAGAACATTTATATATCGACCACCCCTATTGGATATCTCATGAACTTCTTAGCGCGCTCTTAGGCGCCCCCAAGAAACTGGTGTCTCTCATCATTCGTGGCGACGTGCACAATTGGTATCAATCTATGCAGGACACTGACGCCATATGGGAACTCCTGGCACCGTCATCCTACGACTCGTTTGAAAGACTCATTATGTACAACTCACAGAGCTTGAAAGGATATCGATGCGCTCACTTCTATCCGTCAGAAATGGAACCCCACCAAGCCATAAAGCAAACCTCGGTTGCCTGGAATGATATGGAGCTCGAGTGGGGGGCGCACGGCCAGGATAAACTAGACATTGCGGAGTTTCCGGCGATGGCTGTCGAGGTGCTCCCCAAGAGCCTTGAAGTCATCAAGATCTGGAAAGATTTTACAGAACACAGCCACTTGGACGAAACGGACGATCCGGCCGACGCCGCCGAAGCCATGGTAATTGCTATGATCGAGTCGGGCGAGTTTCCCTCGCTGAAAGCAGTTTACCTAGACCAATTCGAGGCTTCGGACCTCTTGAAGAAGAAACGCACGCGCGCCCTTTTCCAAAAGGCAATTGAGGTCGGTCGGCGAGCAGGCGTCGACGTTCACACCGTGACGAACAGGAACGGGCCAGCAAAGGACATTGGTTTCCCAGCGTCACCAGACATGTACGACATGAAGTCTGGAAAGTATGGCAAGAGGCCAAGCGACTGGAAAGTCAACCGTGAAACAGGGTTATGGGAAGAGTCGGGCTGCGGGGGGTGTGGCAAGTGTGAGAAGTGCCTCCAAGTATATCCCGAGAGTGTCTGGAGAGCTGTGATGGGTACCTCATTGTGATAATCCTATATTGTTCACTTGGTTCAAGTCTTCTTTGAGTAAGAATCTAGTTAGCATATAAATGAAACAAAAATCTGATATTTGTTGAGTCGAATCCTGTTGACTTATTAGATATCTTGCAAAGGTTGCACCAAGTAGGGTTCTTACTTACATCACGCAATGCCCTCTTCTTGACTCATGTCGCATCTCACCCCGCTCGTGTCCAATACCAACTGTGCGTCTTAGCATAAGCCGAACCGAGGATTGCCATACAAAAGTCCAATATTCTCGGTGACGCTGTATTGATGAACGAAGGTGATATGCAGATCTTGGACGATACCCCGCATTCACAGTCCCCGCGATAGGTGCGCAACCTAGCAATGCTGTGCATGGCACGTCTTGGCATTGACGTCTCGCAAACTGTCGTGCCGAGGAGAGTGATCCTGTGACCGAACATTACCTATTGTAGATATTGCATCAAATTGCGTGGTCTTGGCATTGACATCTCGCACAAAGTCGTGCCGAGGCGACGGATCTAGTGACCGGATAATATCTATTATACCGGATAATATCTATCATATATATCGCATCAAGTTCCGCTTTTCTTGTCATTGTATGAGTAGCTCAAGTCACTTTGCTACCCAAGAACAGTACCTCCCTTTATCATGTCATTGGCGAATGCTGGTTTCCCAGGGGCTGCTCTGCCTGACTGGTCCAACTTGAATGTCCTTCATCGCAGCACTATACCCGCTCGGGCGCACTTCTACTCGTATGCCGACCAGGAGTCTGCCTTGTCGTTTGACCGCGAGCAAAGTCTCTTCCACAGTCTCAACGGAACATGGAAGTTTCACTACGATATCAGCCCCCTTGAGGCGCCCATCTGGGAAACGACCAACACCAGCTCGTGGGACGACATTGAAGTCCCCGGCATGTGGCAGCTTCAAGGATATGGACACCCTCACTACACCGGCAGGGAGTGGCCATTCTCGGTCACTCCACCGAACGTATCCTACGTCAATCCAACTGGATCATACTGGCGTCAGTTCGAGGTACCTGAAAATTGGCATGACGACCAAATCAGGATACGCTTCGAAGGCGTAGACAGTGCATTCCACGTCTGGGTTAATGGTGAAGAAGTAGGGTACAGCCAGGGGAGTCGCAATCCTTCCGAGTTTGACATTACAGACTATTTGTCTTCACAACAGGCAAATGAGTTGGCTGTGCGTGTCTATCGGTGGTCGGATGGCTCGTATCTCGAAGCACAAGATCAATGGTGGCTCTCTGGCATATTTCGCGACGTATACCTCATCCCCTTTTCCGAATCATCCATCATCGACTACGAAGTCCGATCTGTGCTTAGTGATTCCTTTGACGAGGGCACAATCAAGGTCAATGCAACTATCCAAGGCAAAGAAGGCGAAATGGGAATCAAACTAATCTCACCCGACGGCGCTATTCTCGATGAGTGGACTGGATCTTCATCTGATCACTACGAAAAGAAGGTTTCAGGAGACGACTTTCACATCTGGTCTGCCGAGACGCCAAACCTATACACCCTCAGCATCACCTTCAACGAGCGCACCATCAGTCAGAAGGTCGGCCTGCGCCGGGTTGAGATGAAAGGGTCCAACTTCTATGTCAATGGCAAGCCGATTATCATCTACGGAGTCAACAGACACGAGCATTCTCACCTCACAGGGCGAGCTGTCAACTACGAAGACATGCGTAGGGACCTGATTCTCATGAAGCGCTCCAACATCAACGCAATTCGTACATCCCACCAGCCCCCGCACCCCAGCTTCTTTGACGTTGCAGACGAGCTGGGCTTTTATCTTATTGCCGAGGCTGATCTCGA
The DNA here is from genome assembly GCA_017140155.1 of Fusarium devonianum. Classification (NCBI taxonomy): domain Eukaryota; kingdom Fungi; phylum Ascomycota; class Sordariomycetes; order Hypocreales; family Nectriaceae; genus Fusarium; species Fusarium devonianum. The sequence continues at coordinate 3,767 of JADBHU010000461.1, read as the reverse complement.
GTGTCACGGGTTTGGACCCCTTGAGGAGACCGAAGAGGAGGCCGCGGAATGGACCTCGAACAACCCCGAGTGGGAAGATGCGTACGTCGACAGGGCTCGTCAGCTTGTCGAGCGGTATAAGAACCACGCTTCCGTCATCATCTGGTCGCTTGGAAATGAGTGTTTCTACGGCCAAAACCATGCCGTCATGAGCAAATGGATCAGAGAGAGGGACCCAAGCCGAATTCTCCATTACGAGCAAGACCACGAGGCCAAGTCAGTTGACATGTACAGTCAGATGTACTCAACGCCTGACGAAGTTCGAGCGTTTGTTGCAAACAATACTGACAAGCCTCTCCTATTGTGCGAATATGCTCAGTGAGTGTTTTATTTCATTTCCCCTTTTCGATCTTATTCCTTTCGGTTTTTTTCTCCTCCCCATTTCCATGCTCTGACCTAGAACTCGGCTAACGCACCAATCCCAATAGCGCCATGGGCAATGGTCCAGGCGGTCTAAAAGAGTATGTCGAGCTCTTCAGAAGTGAGCCTCTATCCCAGGGCGGTCTCATCTGGGAGTGGAGCAATCACGGTTTGCAGAAAAAGGAGGGAAACCTTACATACTTTGCATACGGCGGCGATTTTGGGGACTATCCCAATGGTGCCGATTATGCCTTGGATGGTCTTGTTCTGTCTGACCACAAGCCGATGCCTTCGTTGAATGAGTACGCCAAGAGTATCCAGCCAGTCTCGGCATCTATGGCCCAAAACAAAACAAGGATGACTATCACCAATCACTACGCGTTTGTGGACCTGGACCATCTTGAGGCTTCGTGGCATCTTGTCGCAGATGGTATCAAGACTGAGCCACGTCCACTATCGCTCCCTCATGTGCCTGCCGGCGAAAATCGAACAGTAGCCCTGCCGTCTGATCTGAATATCACCACCGAAGAAGCTTGGATTACCATCGAATTTAAGCTGAAAAAGGAGACTATCTGGGCGACCAAGGACCACATTATTGCTTGGGACCAGCTACACATCCGAAACCCCGTGGGCAAGCCCAAGCAAGCTGCACCGCTGGTGCATCGTCAAACTAATGATGACTTTGAGCGAAATGGTACAAAACTGCTATACAAGAGCGGGGGCTCTTCATTTGGCTTTGATCTGCTGCAGGGCAATGTCACATGGAACATGAACGGGGTGGATGTTTTCCAGCGTGGCCCTGAATTGTCCTTCTACCGCGCTTTGACACAGAACGATGCCTCGTTCTTCGGAGATGGACAAGAATGGGCACAAGAAAAGATCCCGTTGCTTTACCCTCAGATTAGGGATGTAAGCTGGGGCGCAGAAGCCGATGGCGTCCAGGTGCACTACAAAGTCTGGGTCGGCGTCATGACTGGAGCATGGGGTATTGACGCCGACTTAATCTACACAATTCCCGCCCAAGGCTCTGGCCTTCAACTGCAAGCTCGCGGTGAGTTTGTCGGCAAGAACTCATCGTGGACTATTCCCCGCATCGGCCTTATGGCTGTCCTGCCCGACGACTTTGATGACGTGGCATGGTTCGGTCGTGGACCTGGCGAAAACTACAAGGACTCCAAAGAGGGTTGTCGCATCGGGCAGTACAACGCAACGGTGCCTGATCTCTTCACATACTACGATTATCCCCAAGAGAATGGAAATCGGGAGGACCTGCGCTGGTTGCGTATCGGGACGAAGAATGTGACGCTTGATGCGCGACGAGCAGAGGGCGAGGCTTTCAGCTTCACGGCCCGGAGATACATGCCCTCTGATTTGGATGACGCCCGGCATCCGCACGACTTGAAACCTCTCAACATGACTGTTCTGCACCTTGACTATGATAACAATGGCATAGGATCTGCTACCATCGAGGTTCGGCCGTTTGAGAAGTACAGGTGCCATACTTCTCCTTTTGATTTCACTTTCAACTTCAGTATAGAGTAGCTCTAGCTATGGAAACACTTTAGCATAGATTAGCTCACCTGATAATCTTCTGATAGTTTGTGAAACACCTTTTTAAGGTTGCTTAGTGCCGACGAAGATTGCCCAGTGCTGATGTGGCCACTTGGTGCTGACCAAGATCACCTAGGCTGACAGGACCGTGCGAGCGAGATTATTTAAATGCCAATAGCAATAGGCGTGTAAGACTCAATTTTAATTATTATCGCTATTTCCTTGAACCCTTTGATTTCATCGAAAAATTTCAAGTCACCGTGTCTCAAAATTCTGACAACAGTCGTGGAAATGACATTCTTTTCCCAAGAGGTCGTCATGGTGGCTTATTGAGCTCTGCCGTTCGCGGAGTTGCTGGGGGCATCGTCCTCATATCGGAGGCTGTGTCTGCCCGCAAGGTCAAAGAACATACCGAGAAGCAAGGGGAGCCGGGCCAAGAGCCACAGCCAAGCCTTGCTAACCCGCGAGACAATAGAGAGCAAGGTAGACTTGATAATTTAACTAAAAGACAGTAGGAGCTTGACGAGACGCAAACCAAGTTGCTCACAAATAGAGGAGATAGCCCTCTACATAAGCCTGCGACACAATGCGATCAAGACCTCGCACCTACTTTCATTCAGAATCATAAACAGGCTTACTCTGCTTACGAGCCAGGGATTTCTCGACTTAAATCTTTTAGGGCTCGCCCAACGTAGACCAAAGGATCAAACGCGTGGCTTCATTCGTGGCTACGGCCCCTCCCTTAAGCATATCGGCATCGACTAGACAATGTGACTTGACTTCCTTGACATCTTTGACAAGTCTATCAAAGCATTGCCATGGATATAGGCGATCAATCTAGCGAATATACCTAGCATATTCGTGCCAATCGGCTCCAGCATTACAATCAACGTGGCTATGGAAATTGCTATCAGGGTAGCTAAGGACACGCGATACAAGCAGAGATACGGTAAATATTAGCCCGACACATTCCACAGCAGACTCTTGAGCTTATTGCCAACTAATTCTCGTGCTGATTCCAAGATAGGTCCAATAAGTTTCTTAACAACCTAAATAAAGAATCATTTCATTCGAAGGGCCTATAGTATCTAATCATGTTTTGGCGGCCAGATCTAGGCAGTATTCATGAAGCCATTAACTTAACCTCGACTATTACTTCGACAACAGACTCATACAGCTCTAGTGTTGCCGCAAAGTTCCAGAGCTCAAGTGGCAAGGCATATGGTGACTTTTCTTTACCTGCAGTTGCGCCTCTCGTATTCCCCACGCTCGAAGTTCTAGGGACAGCGGAAAGTAAAGAGGCCAAAGGGTTAAAGCAAAAGCTAGGTAAAAAAAACTTTATCGATGACTACTATGACAATAGGGCACAGCTAGAGTTTGTGAGCGTCCCGTCCCAGTTCGCCTCTTAGGGGTTTCTTCGCAGAACTAACTGCTATAAGAAGGCATATAAAAGTCCCGACAATCCTCTTGCTAACCAGCAAGGAAAGCCTTAATTTTCTTCGCGATACGCAGACCAGGCACATACTTCTAATAACGGATCCCTCCTCACTAGTTACTGGTGGATATGTAAACCCAGTTCGACTTCGCCGAGGGCCTAATAGTGAAACAAGACGTGCTCTCTGTACTAGAAGACTTGGAAATGGACGGGGTGGCCGAAGTGAGCTACTGCTTTCTTAAGGAAATTAGCGTCGATTAGGAATCTATATATATATTTGCTAGCGAAGTTAGACTTAGTATCTTACTAATAATAGTCCTTAGTCTAATACTATATTACTTATCAATTAGTATAATTATTATTAAGGTCTATTATTATATAA